>JACAVU010000003.1:14978517-15268517 GCA_014183005.1 Castanea mollissima | reverse complement strand
GTTTTACTTGAATATCCTGATCTTCGGTCAAAGTTTACATCAAAGCCAATAGTTGTAAAATCACACTATTTTGAGCAATTTTGGATTCTCAAATGAATAAATAGACCCCCAAAATTGGAAAGTACGCGAAAAATTGAGCAAGACAGGTCAATCTTAAAAATTTGGACTTTTGGTCAAAGTTTGTGCAAAAGTCAATTTTTAGAAATTGGACTGTTGTACAATTTTCGAGCCTCAGTTGAAGAAACAGACCCCAAAATTGGAAAGTACGCGAAAAATTGAGTGGGACAAGTCCGTTTTGAAAATTTTGACTTTTTAGTCAAAGTCAAAGTCTTAATTTGTTAAAGTTATTTTTTTTTTCAGGCGGTCCGGATCCGAGCCGGGTTTTTCGGGTCAAACCGGGTTGATGACGTCATCCGTGACGTCATCGGATTTCGTCTAGCGTGTGTGGAGCGTGCAAGCGCGTGTGGCGCGTGTGAGAAGTTATTCGGCGCGTGTAGGCGCGTGACAACGAAGTCCGGCGCGTGTAGGCGCGTGGAGGATGATGGTTGCGTGTGGGAGCGCGTGTGACTTTGTCGGAGCTTCTAGCGGTGCGTGGCTTGGCTTCTAAACCTAAAATTTTTAGGTTTTGTAGATATAAGGTCGTTGAAGAGCCCTGTGTGGTCAGTTTTGTGAAATTGTGTACAGATTTGCACAGTTTTGAGTGAGAAACCCGCGGGTCACTGAGGATTTGCGGCCATGTGTGGCGGCGCGTGGCCGGGTATCTGGGACTGAAATTTTCAGGTTTGGTGGATTGAAGGCTGTAGAAGACTCCTGTGAGGTCGGTTTTGTGAAATAATGTCTGGATTTTCACAAATCCGGATGAGAAAGTCGTGGGTCTTTGTTGGACTTATGGCCTTTTGGTCTAATTTTGTGGTGGCCGCCTTGACAGGATGCAGAAATTCTGGTGGCCGCCCTGACAGGATGAAGAAATTGTGGTGGCCGCTGAATGTTGATTCTTTGGGTCATCTTTGTCAGAGAAATTTTGAAAATTTGGAGGATAAGCAAGCTTTGTTGGACTCCTCCTTATTTGTGTGAAGTCCTCCGAAGATTTTTTTCATGGCCTCCTATCAGAAGATTTGAAAATTTGGAAGAGAAGTTTTGATTGTTGTTGCTTCTCCCTTTTTTCTTTGTCTGTTTATCTCAGAAATTTTTCTATATAAAGCCACACGGGCATGCATACATTCATCCAAGGCATAATCCTCTGAATACAAATGTAGATATTTTTTTTTTCTTTTTATTATTATTAAACTTTTCACTGATTTTTTTTTTTTCAGTGAATCATGGTGCTCTACTTCAAGGATTCGAAGATTGGGCAAGAACCAGCCTTATTTATTTGTAAAGAGAAAGATGACAAGGATGCAAAGGCTACAACTTTGATTGTTCGTCCGCCCATAATTGGAAGATTTTCAGAGCGATGGGGCCATAACTCTTATCCTGTCAATTTTCCGAAATGGTCACAAGTTATTCACTCTGATGGCGGCTCTAATTCGGAGATAATTACTCTTCTTGCTTCGCATCACAAAAATGTTGCCAAGTCAAAGCCGTACAACACTTTGGGACGAGAGATAATCGCAAAACGCGCCAATTGGGATTCTTCCTTTAGCACGAATGGAGGGTTTTCCTATTTTTTTTCTTTATTGGGATTGGCTAGAAGATGTGCTTGGTCGATGTAAGCACCTTCTTGATGCGGTCCACCTTTACAATGCTGTCTTTGCCTCTCTATTCACATATGATTATGATGAGAATCTCATGAAGGCGTTGTGTGAGTGTTGGAGTCCGTCTACCAATACCTTCGACACCTCAGTTGGAGAAATTTCTATCACACCATGGGATCTTTCCATTCTTGGCGGACTTCCTTGCACCGGTGCATTTTATGATGAAGTGGTACCCAATGCGCAAGAGCTCGATGGAACCAACGACGAAGGACGACCCTATCTGCCGCACAGCTGCCGCTACCTTTTCATGGCGTATCATCACCTTCAAAACCGGTTGAAAAGGCAAGGGAAAGTGAGTGTTCGTGACTGGATCACTTTTTGGTATAGAGGAAATAGCAAGTACGCAGCTCCCAGAAAACCAGCGAGACGGGCAACCATTCCCAAGTGGAGTCAGAATCCCTTTGGCGAGATAAACGAGCCTGGACCATGGTCTGATAAAGAACACGGGGCCTTTGCAGATTTTCAAATTGAGGGCGACTTAAAGGAGGAGACTTACCTATCGGCACTTCTTTCCTGTTGGCTGTGCATATTTGTCTTTCCTAACAAGGATCTGAATAGCATCCGTCCCGGCACTTTCAAGATTGCTAGTTCTATGGCCAATGGTCGTTCATTTGGCCTTGCTCCCCCAGTACTTGCTAGCATTTATCGTGGACTTAACACTATTACTTCCTCTCCTACTCCGAGCAAGTCTGGAGCTAGTTTTGCTATTCATTATGTTTACGCTTGGGTGGGTCACTTTTTTAGAAGCAACCGCATCGTTCATGCCAAACTATGCCATCCTTTGATGACTAAATACTTTGGTGTGGGTTCTGCCTCTGTATTCAGTGAATTGTCCGCACGAAAGCAGATACGAAACGCCACCGACTTTTTTGGCACGGGACTGCTTTTAATAAAAGCTATGGCCAGACATTTGTTGACAATGATCGTTTATCCATTCAGAAGTTCGACTACTTTATGAGCCTTCGCTCAGGGTATTTGACATTTCGATGTGAAGACCAACACATTGTAGAAGCATATAGCCCCCACAGATTCAGTCGGCGCTTTGGATTTCATCAAGACATTCCAAGTGACTTAAAGGAAGAAATTCATACAGGTTCTTTAAAGGATCTGTACCAATTCTACAAATCTTTCACTTGCCGTAATACAGACTCCAAGGTACTCATTCTGGCTTTTGCGTCAGACTTTGGAAGCCGGGTCAAACATAACTACAAATGATGGTGGGAAGGAGTATGTAAAACTGATTTTACCAATGGAACAAATTTACTAGTTGAAATTGCCTCCTCTGTTAAATCAGTGACGTCCAACAAACCTCAGAAGGGAAAGAGGGATCTTCAAGATCCAAACATCTCACGACCCTTGTCAAAGTTTGCACCAAGTCAAAGCATCAAAGATTCACTTGCTGTACCAGTTAGGGATGCCATTGAAATTTTTGAAAAAGAGGTGTGTGACGACTTCGACCCCAATTGGAAACATTCGAAGAATCCAATGAAAGGTGTTGATGCGGAGACTTCTACTGATCATGCACATCTTCTTACACATAGTCAGTCTTCTACCTCAAAGCTATCTATGGAGAGTTCAGATCTCAAGAGGCATAAATTTGCTGATGTTGGCACGTCATCCGAATTTCCAATTGAGACGGAAATGACACCTCTCTCACCCTTGCAACCAAACGACACTCCAGAAGCCTCTATATTTCATGCCAAGGTGCATATTTATTCTGTGCGTAAGACAGGAGCTTCTATGCTGGGAGATGTTCTTTTAAACAGGCTTTCGAGTCTTTCTATAGACAATATCCTCCCACAAGCCGAAGCACATGAAATTTATAGTGAGATTGCCATTCTTGGAGTGGACCCTCAATACTTGCGCGAAAATGTTGACAAATATTGCAAGGGTGTTTCAGACTACTTGAAGATGAAAGAATCTTTGGCTACACGACCAAGTCCTGCTGTCTTAATTCAACGTGAGACTAAAGTTGAATTCCTCCTTACTAAGGCATTGCATAAGAAGGCGTCTTTAAAGACCGAGCTTGATACTGTTACTTTGAGGATGGCTAACTTGCAAACCGAGCTTAGCCAATTAGAACAATCATTATCTCAAATCGAATCTCATCAAGTGGAACAAGAAGACATTGTGCAAGCTTTGGAGGAACAACTTGAAGAAGTCAAATCCGCTCCCGTTCTTGAAGACCAAGATATGGAGGCTTTAGAGAAGATACGAACCTTGCTGGAAGATCGTCGTTCTAGTTTTAAAGACTTAAAATGGATGTCGTAACCTTTTGTATTTCAATTCCTTTCATACATGTCATCATGCTTTCCCCTGTACCACTTTCCTTTAATCAATAAAGAAAACTTATTCCCCGCTCTTTTCTTTTCACGTTTTAACAATGAAACTTTTTTTTTTTTGAGTGACTGAACTTAGCAAAAGGGTACTGAGTTGCCTACGTACCCTCGAGAGGGATCAAGTCATTATGTAGTTCAACCAAACAATTTTTTTTTTTTTTTGATGATTTTTTTTTCTTTGCTTTGTTTTTTTTTTTTTTTTTTTTATAAAAAGGGAGGGCTCACGTGTGTAATCCTCGCCCTACACCCCACGGCGTTTCATGGGTACCAATTGCGCAATAGTGGGTATCACCACTAATCGAACCCGAGACCTTGGCCTCAAGGGTGACATGGGCATCCAACCACTACGCCACACTCACAAATGGTGACATAGAATGGGATTAATTTCTCCTTATTCATGCACTTTCAAAGGTAATGGGAAAACATCATGTATCCTTGTAGTGCTGCAGTGGGTAGTTTAAGCTCTTACCGAGGAGCAATTCTCGATTTTCAAGCATAGAAGCGTTTGAGGAACTTCCCATTGATGGGGCCGATCCTTACACCCTCATTGTCAATCAATTTGTAAGCCTTATTGGTGTTTGCCCCCTGCCAGAGAGTTAGAAGTACATCACAAGCAACGGTCACATGGTTTGACCCGACAACTTCATCAAGGTCTAGATCAATCTTGTTTTCTTTGGCAAGCTTCATGATTTGATCTTTGAAGACGAAGAATTTTTGAATTGGGTGGCCAATGATGCGATGATATTTGCAGTAGTTAGGGTCAACAACTTTCCCTATGTCTTATGGTCGCTTGCATTCTGGCAATTCAACCAGCTGTAATTGCAATAGTTGTTCTAAGATGTTTGGCACATCTTCATCGGGGAACGGATATGATTTTTACTCACGTTCCTTAAAGGTCAGACGACGCACTTCGTTCTTTTGCCATCCTTCAAGTTGTTTTTCATTTGTCTTTGCTCCTCTCCTTGGAACCTTAACTATGGTAGTGTTAACAGTTATTGGGTCTTTGAGATTGCTTTTGCATTTCTGTCATTCATCTTTACTTCCTTTCTGCTTTCCTCAGGTATGGGAGGTTTTGTATTTTCATGGCAAGAGATACTCAATTCCATGTCGTGCGCACGAGTTGCCAATTCTTCGAATGTTCGGGGTTTTATCCCTTGCAGGATGTACAGAAGTCCCCAGTGCATGCCTTGGATGCACATTTCTACAGCAGATATTTCAGAAAGTCTATCCTTACAGTCTAGACTCAAAGAACGCCATCGATTGATATAGTCAACAACGGGCTCGTCTTTCCACTGCTTAGTATTGGTAAGCTCCATCATGCTTACCGTACGGCGTGTGCTGTAGAACCGGTTGAGGAACTCCCTTTCAAGTTGTTCCCAACTATCGATTGACTCGGGTTCTAAGTCTGTATACCAATCAAAGGCATTCCCTTTCAGTGAACGAACAAATTGCTTTACAAAGAGGCCTCCTTGAGTCCCTGCGTTCTCACAGGTTTCTATAAAGTGAGCAATGTGTTGCTTAGGGTTTCCCTTGCCATCGAATTGCAAGAACTTGGGGGGTTGATACCCATTTGGCATTCTCATATTGTCAATGCGCTTCGTATAGGGTTTTGAATATATGAGAGAATTTGTAGAAGAACCTCCATATTGTGCTCGTATGGTATTCGTTATCATGTCCTGCAGTTGTTGGACAGATATTGAGGCCATTGAAGTGGATTGTTCTTGTCGGGGAGTGTTTTCAATTTCTTTCCCTTCATCATCCTTTGCAGATGCGAATTTATGACCATGGCTTGATTCACCAAGATCTTGTACTTCGAGTTTATTCATTAAAGTTGCAATTTGGAGGTCCTTATCTTCAAGTGCTTTTGTGAGAAGGACGACCCTTTGTTCCATTTCAGCCATCTTTTCTTCCATGGTAGAGGTGTTAGTCATCATGACTGACACAACTTCCACAGATGATGGAGAAGGAAGTGAATTGAAGTGAGCACATGAAATCTCATCTTTTGGGTTCCCTTTGATGAGAGAGAAATCGTGCGACCAGATTCTTGTGGAGGAAGAAGGGGATTTGCCCCCATACTTGAGGTGTTCCAAGATGGAGATGTCCTTGTTGATGACCTTATTTCTTTTAAGAGGGTCTAAGGAGATGATTGTCTGGACCTTGGCTTCCTTGGTTGATTGAGATTGAAGCTTATTGTGAGCTTTAGGTTGGCTACAATTGATTGCTCCAATGCAACTGTTGGTGGTAGCCGTACCAAGTTTAATTGAAGTAGCTATTGTTAAAGCTTGAATGTTCTTGCTAGAGGCCATTGAAGTTGGTAGCAAGATGATGAAATCTTTTTTTTCTTTGAAGAAGAATGAGATGAGAGGCAGAGATGTCCCACGGGCGTGCTAGAATTTGTAGACGACTAAATTTCTTAGTTCGAAATAAATCAAACAAGTAAAAATAGTTTCACAAATACGAATTTGTATTGATAAATGTGTGGTACAATTCTCTGTAATTACAAAAGAGTGATCCTCTGATTCGATCTCCTTGAAAGATTTATTGATTGGAATTGTGGTAATGTGATTTTGATTTGAACACAAGATATCCTTCAATTTGGCTGAGGAATGGATCGAAGATCTTTGAAATGGAATTACAATGAATCTCTGGCTATGAGCTTGTTAGAAATTCTTTGTTCTTCGTGTTCTTCGTGTGCTCTTCGTGTTTGAAGGTTTGTGGTGGAAATTCTTCGGTGCTTTAGAGGCTTGATTCCGTAGAGCTTCGTTGATTTATGGTTTATTGAGGTTTCTAGAGGCTTTGGAGCTTGATTCCAGTGAACTTTGAGATTTAGGAATATGATTTGGATGATTCCTCTTCGATTGTTCTTCATATTTGAAGGTTTGTGGTGGAAGTTCTTCGGGGCTTTGGAGGCTTGAATCCGTAGAGCTTCACCAATTTGTGGTAAGTTGAGGTTTCTGGAGGCTTTTGAGCTTGATTCCGGTGGACTTTGAGATCTGGACGAGTAGTTTGGATGATTTTGCTTCGAATGTTGTTTGTATTCGAGGTTGAAGTTCTTGAAATTCTTGAAGGCTTTGGGGTTTGATCCTGGCAGAGCTTCTGGGTTTCTGAACTCAAGATATCTTCTTCTTTCTCTCTGTCTCTGTGCGTGTCCTCCTAAATGTCTTGGGAAGGCTTCTATTTATAGGAGTTTAGGGGTAGGTGAGCGACACGTGGTGGAGTTTGATTGGTGACACTTGTCACAGCTTGATTGGTCCGCCTATGTCATCGCTTACACGTGCTGATTGCTTGTGTCATCGTTTACACATGCAGGGCTGCTTGTGTCATTGCTTACGCAGGCAGGGCTGCTTGTGTCATCGCTTACGCAGGCAGAGCTGCTTGTGTCATCGCTTACGCATGCTGATGCAGTTTCATGCCTTTATTTCAATGACACTTGGCAAATTTCTACTGGAATCTGAATAGTGATGGCAAAACCTAGCAGCAGTACATGGCGCCTCATAATTGGTTGTATTTTGTGGACTTGGTAGTATGATGTGTCAGCTTGTGATAGGTCGGGAATTTTCCCTCTCTACAACATGACTGATGCATAATATCACATAATTTTTATCTATATTTTGTGGCTGCAATGCTTAATAAAAGGTGTTTTGATTTTCATTGAATTATATCGAGCAGTTTTATGCTCCAATGCAAAAAATAAATTGTAAACTCAATGTGGGGTTTACCTCATTAAATTTTAAAAATGATTTTGTACTTTCTCTAAGATAATGAAAGATGCATAATGAGCATATAAAATAAATTTAAATGTAAATGTAAATATACCAGTATCAATATTTTAGTAATGATCTACATATCAAAGTTGCATTTTTTGTTAATCATCTACAACATTGGTGGTTCACTTTAGGGTTAGAAATCTAGATTCATGAGTAGCCTTGGCCTCCCTTTTTGTGGACTAAATGGTTTTTTAGATTTCTTGAAAGGTATTTCAAATCTAGGTTTAGGACCATGAATGATGAGAATATATGGTGTTGGGAGGGAAAACGACACAATGCACATTTGAAAGTTTGCCTTTTTTAATCCCTTTCAAAATAGAACTTTTAACTTCAGATGCATTTTTTATTCAAAGCAAGCTTGCATCATTGCATTTTCCTCTCTTGGTATGTTAGACCCCACACCATTTATGAGGCTTGAGGCTCCCAAAATGATTTGGCGGGTGAAGAAATGATGATTAACTGGATTCGAAAAATTCCCAAATGATTGATATTCTAAATTTTCAATAATGATTCTCTTTGTCTTATATGTGATTTATTTGAGTTTGGTCTTCTTCATTCTATGCCAAGATGCATATTTTAAGGACAACACAAATTCTAGAAAGTGTCTTATGCATTGAGGTATTAATATACTATATATTTCAAAATTACCTTTTCATTTCCCTAATCAACCCCACCTAGAGAAGTTCCAATCTTCAAAGAAATGTGTCACATTGGGTTGGTATATCTTTTGTCATCTTTGATACTTTTTTTTTTCTTTTTTTTAGATTTATGTTTCCAATTCTTAGTGCATTTTGCATCTCATCCTCATGAAAAATAAGTTTGTCTTAAATTTATTTATGTTTAGCACTTGCCTTTGGTGTTTGGGTGGTATTGCTATCTTTGTGGCTTGGAGTACTCTGTTACTTTTGAGTAAACAAGTAATTTTTTGGGGACTATTTATTCTTCCCAAGTCAATTATATTACATATAAGATCCTTTATAAAAGTTCAAGTTCACCTGTTAAGCTTGCTACCTTAATTTAATGTATCATACATCAAACAAAGCTAGGAAATGTTTAGTTTATAGGTTTTCTTCTTTTCCTAATACTAACCAATCATATTGACATTTTATGCTTGATGCGTTAGTGTACAATATTGTTGATTAAAATCATAATCGTTGTTGGGGTTGTACAACTCTTTGTATTTCTATGATTGGTAACGTAGAGGTAACAACCGTATAATTTATATCTATTATATTCTACCAAAAAAAAAAAAAGTTATAATTTGAGTTGGATTTCTTTGTTGTAGGGATTGTGCTAAGCTATTGATTTGCTTCCACTGCCCCACTACAAAAACCAAATTGAAGGGGAGACATCGGAAATCCTACATCATTAATGTGATGGTGTTGTCTTTTCATCCTAGACTAGTCATGGAGACATTATCCAAATCATAATTATTTTTAGCCTAACCATACAATGGAGGTGTGGTTAAGTACTTTTGGGTTGTAAACTATTAGAATCTTCTGATTAGTAGATATTATTGAATGTACCCAGAAAAGTATTGTATTAGAAACAAATGACAAGCTCACATTCTTTTTACATACTTCAAAGGCATAGAACTATAATTATTAGATGACAATGTTAGATGTAAATGTCTAAAATAGCTTTCAAATTCAAAACAAGAACCAAAACATGTAACTGACTAGACAAGAGATGGCAATTAGTAAGATACTAAGATTGTTTCTATTGGAGTGATCATTTCAAAATTTGAAGTGAACATTAAAATAGAGGGCAGATAATTGAAGGTATTAAATTTCTTTTCTCTTTACAAAAACAAGTGTTTTTTTTTTTTTTTTTTTAGTTAAAAGTAAAACACGATTTTCTGGTAATGAATGTCAACCTTTGAATTTGCCATAATATTGTGTAGTCTGATTAGTTCATTGTCCACAATTTTTTTGCTCTCATAATAAACTAAATGCTATTGTTATTTGAGAGAGGTAGAGTGTCTAATGTATGCTTATTGTGAAAGATTTTCTTTGTAACTATTAGTTAAGAATAAACAGTTTTTAGCTTTATCATTTGAGTTCTTAAAAGAGAAATAGTATTTTTCACTATAGTAATCTATATATTACTAAAAGCTGAAGCGTAGTATTTAATATTGCTACCCCCACTTTAAGCCACATCAACAGTCACATTATCATTTTTTGTTTCCAATTTTTCTTATATATTTTTTTAAAACATTTTCTCATTAAAAAATCCATTATTTAAAAATTAAAATATCTTCTAACCATTATTTTTATTATTAATTTTCTAAAACCCTCTCTCCCTTTTACCTCTTCATCTTCCCCCTACTTTCTACCTTAATATCATTTTTTCTCTGCTTTTTTATCTTCCTTTATTTTGACTCTTCTTATTCTCAACATCTTACTATAAATTTGACATTTTCTTTTTCATTCTATGCATAGTTTTCTCACACAAAAAAAAAGGTTACTTCTCTCTCTCTCTCTCTCAATTTTTTTTTTAAATTTCAACCTATGGATTCCGCTCCTGACGATAGCTCTTTATCATCAAACCAAAAAACCAATCGGTTTTTGATGTAGGCGGGGATTGAACCCCAGATCTCTTAGTCAACTATCAGAGACTTTACTAGTTGAGCTAACTGGAACCCACAATTTGTTTTTCAATAGTCTCTCTCTCTCAATTTGTTTAATTTTTTTGTTTAATTTTTTTTTATTGCATCAATTCTTTAGGTTGATGAACTTTTGTGTTAATTAGAATTCTACTTTGGGTTGATGCAATTTAGTTTTGTGTTTTAAGTTGTTATCTTTTATATTCTCTTTGGTTAAATATTATCCGACCACATTATACATATAGAATATAATAATATAATGTTATTATATTACATAGATTGAGTGTGTCTAGGCCTATAGATTGAGCAATTTGTAGATTTAAAAGACTATTGAGAATGAACTTTTTGAATCAAGACTAAAAAAGTATGAACTACTATATATTATCTAGATAAAAACTTTTATCATAGATACATTAATGTTTTTTTTTTTTTTTTGCCACAAATTTAAATCACACAAACTTAATAATTTTATACTATGTGTTAGCATCATCTCTACTTCTTCTTCTTCTTCTCAAAAATATTATGTATCATCTTTAAAGGATGCCAACAATATTGATCTTAAGGAAAAGTTACATAAAATATTGAGAAAAAAAAATTATATTACAATCTGCTAGAAATTCTTTTTTAATATTTAAACCTTTATATTTTTCATATCATTGACGTGTTCTACACCTACCATATGTGTTAACTTAAGTCTTAATATTCTTAAGTTGTTTCGGCAAGAAGAAAAAAAAAGTTGTCACAAAAGAGGAGTTCATGTAAAGTTTTTCGCAAAATGAAATATCTATTTTGTAAGGCCACCAAACTTGATAATTTGCAAATGATGGAACCACTCACAACAATATTTGCATGGTTATATAGTTCCTGCTAAAGTAATCGAGTATACTTTTAGTCTTAAAAAAACACACACCTACTAGTGGTTAAAGATTCATTTTGGGTAATTTTAACTTTTCATATAATTTTACCTTTACATATCCATCTATTTTAATTTAAATTTTTTTTAGAAAAACTTTAGTTTAGATATTTATAAGTAAACAATGAAATAAATATTCATGAATAATAGAAAAAGATTATCTATACATACTTATTTTGTGCAGTTGTAACTTTACATATAATTTTGTATTTATATATTCATCTACTTTAATTTAGATGTTTATAACTTAACAATGAAATCTATAAACAAGTTAGATAAAAAAAAATATTTCTACAATTCAAAAAGTCACAATTTCTTTTTTTCAAAAAAAGGCCTTTTACATTTCCTTGGAATTTTGTTTTTAAATTTTTTTTTATAAAAACTTTGACATACCACTATCCTAACCACTTCATACATTAAAAAAATTTAAGGATCATTATTACTTCCCTTAATATATTATGGATATATTAATTGATTAAGACCAAACTAGAAAAAAGCCTTTCATATTTCCTTGAAAAAAAAAAAAAAAAAACCTTTGACATACCACTAGTGTAACTACATTTATACCTATTTAAGCCATCAATGATATCTATTTCTTATTGATAACCATAAAATTTACAACTAGCAAGGGAACATACAAAATAACAAAGAATAAATGAAGGAATAAAAAAAAGAAATGAAATCAAACGTCAATTAATAACCATTATTTGAAAAATAAAAAGGTGGTCAAGATGAGTAAGAAATAAAATAGGGATAGTTCTACAGTGAACATTAAAAACTTTATAGTGCAATAAAATCAGTCATTACATTCACTTAATTAAATAAAAAATCAACAAATAAATATAATAATACAAAATTTAAACTTAAAACTAATCAAACTCTAACTAGAGAAATTATATTTCCTATCATAACTAAAAATGAGATGTTCTTTAGTAATTTAGAAATTATATTAGAAATAAACTTGGAAAATTTTATAAATATATATAATCATAATCTTCATACTCCATGACTTAAAAAAGTCTAATGAATAGTTCTACCCTTTATTTAATGTCTATGTTATGCAAATCATCAACCAATAAATATATGATAATAGTAAAAAACAACGTTATAGACAAGATTGTGAAAAATATGATAAAACTATTTTTTTTAAAAAGAACTCTTTATAAAGTCTAGGGACTAAAATAGTATTTTACTTAAAAAATTATCACGAGCAATGTACGGGTATGTGACTAGTAATAATAATAATAAAAACATTATTGCTATAGTAGGAGCAACATCTTAGTTGTCCATATTCATCCCATATTTAAAGCAGAACTGAAGGGTAATATTACATTTTTTCTATTACTTCAATGAAAGAGAATTTTCTAATGCTAAAATAGGAAAAATATAATTGTTCAATGTATTAAAAACGTACCAAAGATGGTCCATTGTCATTTGCCAAAGAAGGTTGCCAAATGGATAATTAGATAGCTATATAGAAACCTTCAATAAGGTCTGACCACGGCTTTCCTTTTTCGTTTTTTTTTTTTTTTTTTTGATAGGGAAAGGTTTAGCATTTCATTAAACAAGGCTCAAACCCAAACCAGATTCATCACTAAGGATTTGAGAACTAATCATAGGGGGAGTATCCTCCACCCAGATGGTACAATTTGAGATTTACTTTGCATGCCTAGCTAATAGGTGAGCAGCATTGTTACATTCCCTGTGGGTAAAAACAACTTTCGACGAACTAAAACTTGCCAGGCCCGATTTGACTCCCACAATCAGCTGCTGAACTGAGATTGGGGCAAGACTTGGGTCAGATACAGCTTGCATTACGACCTGAGAATCGCCTTCCAAAATGATCTCTCTGAGACCCAATTCCCATGCAAAAATAACACCAACTTCTGCTGCCTTTGCTTCCACTTCTAAAGCACCAAGGGGATAAGGGAAGTTCTTGCAAAGAGCTCCCATTATTAAGCCTTTGTCATTTCGCACGACCACACCAATACCACAATGGCCAATATCCTTGAAAACTGCTCCGTCAATGTTTACCTTGTACCAACCAATCTGAAGGGGGCTCCAAGATTTAAGGGGACCAGGCTGCCTAGTGAGGGGAAGCTCAGAGACTCCGCAAAACTCTTCTAGGAACTGCTTGGAGTCCTCGAGAATTTTGAAGGCCGGCTTGCATTGATCCCCATGTCTGACAGAATTTCTGTTGTTCCATAAGAACCATGCCATTGTCGCAAAAGCTTCCAAGTCCTGTGCTGGTTTAGCATCCATTACCAGCCAAAGCAGATCAAGGAAACCTTAGGGAATGTACTCTAGTCTTGGAATTTTTAAATTTGACATTTCCCACACAGCAGCAGCAACCTCACAGCTCCATAAAACATGCCCATCTGATTCAACCCCATCGCACAGATCACAATCAATAGGAGCTGGGATTTTGCGCTTTCTTAAGTTGACATTAGTGGGTAGGATGTCTTTGCACGCCCGCCGGATGAAGTTTTTGATTTTGTTTGGACATTTCAGCTTCCAAACAGTCTTCCAGATAAGCTTCATTTTGGAGTTATCTGAACATTCACCCCCCTCCTTTTTCATTAGAGCCTTACGACTAACATGGTAGGCACTACGGACAGAGAAAACCCCATTGGCTGTTGCAGTCCACACAATTGAGTCGGAAACATGCATCTGGGTAAGAGGAATGGCTAAGATTGAATTGGCTTCATGGGGTAGAAATAGATCCTCAATTAGTTCAGATTTCGAGCGGCCCATCTCTCTATCAATAAGAGCTGAGACATGTTCCCTTCCATCAATGATTCTTCTTAGGCTCATGACTTTAAAAGTATCTGGGGTTGGGAGCCATTTGTCATTCCAAATGTAAACAAATTCGCCATCCCCAATAGACCATCTTAAGCCATCGATCAAAACACTCTTAGCAGCCATAATGCTCCTCCAAGCGAAGGAAGGCTTCTTACCAAGCTGAGCATCGAAGAAAGACATCTCCACAAAATATTTTTCTTTGAAAGCTTGATGGAGCAAAGAGTTGGTGTTTAGGAGGAGGAGCCAACCCTGCTTAGCAAGAAGGGCTAAGTTGAAAGCCTTTAAATCTCTAAACCCCATTCCCCCAACAGCCTTTGGATTGCACATTTTTTCCCAAGCAAACCAGGAAATTTTCCTCTCATTTGCCTTTTGACCCCACCAAAAATTGCTGATCATAGAGCTTAATTCCTAGCAAAGTGAATCCGGGAGTTTGAAGCAACTCATAATATAAGTGGGAGTCACTTGGGCAACCGCCTTAATAAGAGTTTCTTTGCCGACATTTGATAAAAGTTTCCCTTTCCACCCCGCAATCTTTCGGCCTAACTAATCTTTGATACGGTTGAAAGCTTTCTATTTGCCCTTGCCCACCAATGAAGGTAGACCCAGGTACCTTTCACGCTTTCTAATGATTTGAGCACGAAAGAGATCTTTGATTTCCCCTTGGGTTGCATCATTAGTGTTCTTGCTGAAAAAGAGAGGTTTTTTCTATATTAATTTTCTAACCCGAGGCTACTTCATAATCATGGAGGACTTCCCAGATTTTGCTGCATTCATCCATCTTGGCTCTACAGAAAATTATTCTATCATCAGCAAAAACAGATGTGAAAGTTGCGGAGCTCTTCAGCACACTACGACCCCTCTTATGTTTCCCAAACTCTCTTCTCTCTTAAGCACTGTAGAGAGCCCTTCTGCACACAACAAAAATGAAAAGAGGTTAAAGGGTCTCTTTGGCAAATACCCCTCTAGGTATATAACACCTTTAGGCTCCCCATTCAAGAGGACAGAGTATGACACAATGGTAATGCACATCATGATAATAGAGATCCATCTGTCCTGGAAGCCAAGTTTTTGCATAATCAATTCTAAGCTTTTCCATTCAACCCTATCAAAGGCCTTGCTCATGTCTAACTTTATTGTCATTAGACCTTCCTTCCCCTTCCTCCTTTGATTTATATGGTGCATTGTTTCAAAGGCTACTAATACATTGTTAGTGATGAGTCTACCGAGTACCGATGCCCTTTGAGACTCACTAATGACATTGGGCAAGACCTATTTCAAGCGGTTTGCAAGGACTTTGGCTAGGATCCTATATGTCACATTGCAAAAACTAATGGGGCGGTATTCATTAATTTTTTGTGGATTTTTAGTTTTTGGAATTAGGCAAATGTGAATTTCATTCATCTCTAAAGTCATCACCCCAGTATTGAGAATATTTAGAATACAATCAGAGACATTTTGACCCACAATATTCCAATACTTTTGAAAAAAAAAAATTTGGTGGCATACCGTCCAAACCGGGAGATTTAATTAGGTGCATTTGCTGCAATGCTGCTTGGATCTCTTCAGGTTGAAAGGCTTGTAGTAGACTATCATTCATCTCAGCAGTAACTTTTGTTTCCACTGCATCAATAACTAGAGAAAAGTGAGAAGGCCAATCCAATCGGTAGATGGAGGAGAAGTAGTTGCTAATAATGTCCTGGATAGCCTCATCACTGTCCTGCCACAACCTATTAGGATCTTCAAGCCCATTTATCTTATTTATCCTTTGCCGCTAACTTGCCATAGCATGGAAGAACTTGGTATTTTAGTCACCGTGCTTAATCCATAAAGTTCGCGATCTTTGATTCCACATCTCATCTTTGCGGTCCAACAGCTCATTAATTTCTTTCCTAAGGGAGGAAATTGATGGGCATTTTCATGGAATTGGTGGTGGACCATAAACACCCTCGGGTTGGGGCACCATTTGTGGGGACATATGTGGGAACCTGGCATATATCCACAATTTGACCAAAATCAATGGTCCGCCAATCTACTTTGCCTTCTTGTCGGTTGCATTGCACAGTTTTCTATACAACCATAATAAGGTTGCACTACCCCAACTATACTTGCATGGATTACGAAGGTTCTGCATGAACTCTAACCACATGAGATGGACCCTATCTCCGGACTTGTCAAGAAATACCTTATCCCCTAGTAGGGCTAGTATATAGTAGTGAGCATACTAATGAACTTGAAGCTCATTGGCATCCGGAGGCAGTGGTTGTCTGATTCTTTCGACAAGTGCGAATATCAGAATCCTTTGACCTTTTAGCATAGTTTAAGAGCCATTTGGAATTTGAATTCCAAGCATTTCAGCACACACGTCTTCCCAAGTTCTTTTAGTGGGCCCAACCATTGCCTCACCCTCGATGGGCAACCCCATGATAACTTCCACATCTTGCAATGTAATTGTCATCTCACCATGTGGTAGGTGGAATGTATGGGTCTCTGGGCGCCATCGCTCTACAAATGCAATGATCAGTGCATGGTCAAGCTATATGGATGGGACCAAGTGCAGACCCTCTAGACCAAGCAACCTCACAATGGCAATGACATGATCATCTACCATAGGATCTCGAAGTGTCAATTCTTCATGGCGACTTTGACAACCCAGTGTGCCAGGAGGATCCTGCAAATATTATAACAATAGATAAAAATCTTATGCAAATATTTAGTATTTATGGCTAATTAGATTTGTGACATGAATGCATAGTTCAAGAAAACTCATGCAACTACCTGTCCCCCAAGGTTCCACAATAACTCAGATCGATGTTTAACATGTTCCATCAATACACTACGATCAATGGGTCCAGGATCTATCGTCATGCTTCAAAAAGTTTTTGTATCATATCAACTATAAATAATAAGTTTGTGTAATGTGCAATATTGGTTAGTGACATTGAATAGAGAGAGATTTACACCATATCTAGTTTGTTATGGAGATAGGTATTGTTTCCAACAATCTTTAGTTTGTTATTAGCTTAGTAGGATTTATGGAAAATTTTCAGATTCCCCCCCTCCTCACAAAAAAATTAGCTAGGGAAAGCCTTAAATGCAGCACCAATTTCTGCAAATGCAAGTTCTGCAAATGCACCAAATTTTGCAAATGCAATTTCTGCATATGCAGTTTCTACAAATGCACCAAGTTCTGCAAATGCAGTTTCTGCATATGCAATTTCTGTAAATGCAATTTCTGCAAAGCATGTCTTCATTTGGTGAAAGAGCCTAATCTAAAATTTTGTGATACTTGAACGAGGTAGCCAAGCATCATAGAAGCCATCCTCAAGCCAGATTTTATCTCCCCCCATTAGAGAGTTTATGTTTTGGACCTTCATAGAACTCTTAGTTCTTTATCTTTTTGGTATGGTTATAAATGAGCTGAGTAATATAAATTTAAGCATGATTAATTTATTTAATTTTGCCAAAATATAGAATAATTTAGGTAAATTTTGAATATTGGTCTAGGACGGAACCTAATGGTGTTAACTTTGGATTGTCTGGGAGGGACTACCCAATAATTTCATGCCATAGCCAAATCACAATAGTCTCTCTTTCTTTTTATTTATTTTTTAAAATATATATCATTGACCCTACAGTTACCCAAAAACCCTTCAATTTATGTTCTACCTATAGAAAAATTCCAAAAAAATTAAAAATATATACATAAATAATATCTTCCAAAGGCTCTGTGCCTATGGTCACATTCTATTCTCATTATTCATTGCCTCTTTCCCTGTGAATGAAACACAGAAACAAAGCTCTAGGTAAGTTTATTCTAAGCCACACTTGTCTCCTAGTTCCTACTTCTCAAATGTCTTTAATTGCTTCATTGAACTTTGTATGTGTTAGTTATTATGTTTTGTTGTTGTTGGGTGTGCTGTGCTTATGTTTTGGAAAGGATGTGTTTTACAAGAGTGACAAGATGAACAACAATTAGCATGCATATAGACATAGAAACACACTTAAAGGAAAAACATGTCTTGAGAATGATTTATCATGGATCAAAGATCTAACAAGAAAAAAAAACTAAACATGATTACAAGCATGACATTTTGTGAACAAACATCATTTCACATGATTTTATCAATATGTTAAGATCTAGCATGATAAACAAATGCACCAAATTCTACAAATGCACAATAAAATTGAAATAGCACAATAAAATTGCAAAATTATGGCATCTAGCTGCTCAATTTGAGATCCGGCAACTAAATCTCAAGGCTGCACAACAAATCCTGGGAAATGCAATTGGCAAAGCTCCTAAAGATAAGGTCATTTACTGATTGAGTTTAAATATTAACTATATTTGGCATATTCTCACACTTGTGATTGTGCTTTTTAACCTAATAGATATTCAAGAAGTATATTGAGATAGAGCTTCAACTTGGAAATATAGACCGTGGCCGAAAACTTTATGAGAAGTATTTGGAGTGGGGGCCTGAAAACTGTTATGCATGGAGCAAGTATGCAAAATCAGAGAGATCTTTGTGTGAGACCGAGCGAGCTATGGCGATCTTTGAGCTTGCAATTGCCCAACTAGCACTAGATATGCCAGAGTTATTGTGGAAGGTACATGCAATAATGCATTCCTCATTTTACTCAATGCTAAAAATACAGTTAGACTGTTTATTCTTCATTACAACTTTCATTCCTAATTGTTAATGGTCCTTTTAGTTGTATAATCACTTTTCACCATGAACATTTATTTCAGGATGATGTTTGTAGTTGTTGTTTCTTGATTCATTCCATAGTTTCTTCAGTAAATTTTTAAATACTCAAAAAATGAAAGAAGTTATTGTTTCTTGATTCTTAATCCTGCTATACCTGAAATAATGAAAAGGGGCCCATATCTGATAAATAAGTGAAGTAAGTTGGGTCATTTCTGTCTTATAGTCTGATTTCTTTTGCCACTTTGATATCCCATAATTCTGGATGTGATGATCACTTTTTTGGTTAGCAATTTGACTTGATTGTAAGAAAGCATTGGCATATTTTTTTTAAAGCTTGTTGACTACATTGATTTTTAGATAACTGGTAATAGTAAATCTATTTATTTTGTGACAGGCATACATTGATTTTGAAATATTAGAGGGTGAATTCGAAAGGACCAAAGAGCCCTATGAGAGGCTTCTGGACAGAACTAAGCACTTGAAGGTTTGGATAAGCTATGCAAAGTTTGAGGCATCTGCCATGGAGGAGGATGCGAAGGGTTCAGACTTGGCAGAAGATGATCTCCAGGAGGATCTTCATGAAAAAAAGAAGCAATGCATTCAGCATGCTAGAAGTAAGTAATTTTTGGTGAAATCATATTGTTTACTTCTTTAAATTTATAATTTGATTGTGTTTTAAATCTCATCACAAATAAAACAAGCTCTAACCCTTTTCTTTTGTTTTCTATGAATCAGGGGTTTTTGAGAAAGCCATTAACTACTACAAAACATCTGCACCTGAGTTAAAAGAGGAAAGAGCAATGCTACTGAAAGAGTGGTTGAACTTGGAGAGCAATTTTAGAAAGCTTGGTGATATTAGTTTAGTCCAGGCTAAGTTGCCAAAGAAGCTGAAAAAGAGAAGGCAGATGGTGTCGTTGTTAAGTGTGCTGTGCTTATGTTTTGGAAAGGATGTGTTTTACAAGAGCGGCAAGATGAACAACAATTAGCATACATATATACATAGAAACACACTTAAAGGAAAAACATGTTTTGAGAATGATTTATCATGGATCAAAGATCTAACAAGATATAAAAATTAAAAATTAAAAATTAAACATGATTACAAGCATGACATTTTGTGAACAAACATCATTTCACATGATTTTATCAATATATTAAGATCTAGCATGATAAACAAATGCACCAAATTCTGCAAATGCACAGTAAAATTGAAATAGCACAGTAAAATTGAAACAGTGCAATAAACAAAAACACAAAAACAAATAAAAACTAAACCCAAATCTCCAAATCACTAAACCTAAAAAGCAAATCTAAACTCATTTCAGCCAATAATAAAGAGAAAGAAATCACATTAGAGAGAGTGAGAGAGAACAAACCAGTTGGTTGATGATGGACGGAGATGGCGGAGGAAGAGAGAGACACCGGAGAGAGAAGACTGAAGGCTCCGTTAATCAGAATTCAATGATCAGATTGCTGTTTTACCCCATGAACTGAAGGGTACATGGAAGTCGAGTATAGTATACTCGACTTCCATGCTGTTTTACCCAAAATCACATGCTGTTTTACCACCCCAGTTTATGTTTAACCACAATGGAAGTCGAGTATACTATACTCGACTTTGAATGGAAGTCAAGTATATTATAATCAATTTTTAGTAGTTCTACATGGTTTTTTCCTCTCTTTTTTAATCCATGTCAGAACTATTTTTCAATAAGAAGTCGAGTTTGGTAAAATCAACTTTCAAAAAGAGTCCAACTAACAAAATAACTTTGAACGCATGTCACCCTCCTAAAAATTTTCTGAAATTGTACTGTTTGGCAAATTTTGCCTCGGTACCATTGTTCTCCAGCTCAGCCATCACTTTCTGCTTTGCTTGATCACGTTTAGACTTGTCAAACTTCCCGTCTGACTCTTCCCTTCCCTTTGGTCAAGCTCCAATGAATTTCTTTCAAAGGAGGCACTCACCTTTTCGTTGGCGTGAGAAGATGGCACTGCTGTAGTACACATGGGTGTCTGATCCCCAATTTCAGCTGAAGCCTCTGCAGCCTTGGATAATGGAGATTGAGTCAGGTGTGGCTGACCACGGCTTTCAAATTTCCAAATTCTAGTCAAACTCTGACCATGGCTTTTAATTTGCCAAATTCTAGTCAAAAGATTAGAATGGTGTAATCAAGGGGAAGAGTAGTTTGGGTTACTTTCTTTTTGTATTTGCTCTTTATTAAACTGCAGCAGAAGTAAAACAAAAAGGGCACTAGACTTCCTTGGTAAAGAGTTTAAAGCAGTATTAGTTCTCTCAAGAATGTTTCACTCAGAGACTATTCCTGGCTTAGAGCATCATCCAAATTGCAGCAGAAGTAGATCTAACTTTTGCTTTGGAAATGAAATGGTACTGCTAGAATCATCATATATCTGGACGTACTTACCCAAAGATCACATCTGTCGGTGCCTTTGGTATCAGGTAAACTATCCGGTAAGAGATTTATACTGCTAATGAAAAATCAGGCAGGCAGAATACACATCTAAACTTCTCTGGTCTAGTTAAAATTTTGATGACAATTTCACACATGAAAAGTAGAACTCAGTAGTACTGTAGTAGCAGTATCCTAATAATTGCAGTGAGGGGGAAAAAAACCATACAGATCTCATTTATCTAACAAATATCAATCAAGTTACTCAAAAAAAAAGAAATATCAATCAATGAATGTACTAGTACTAACTAATAAATGATATCACAACTTCAATAGTCCAAAACAGCAGTTGACAGGGTTAGAATTTGACCTAATATGTATGAATCAAAAGCACAAAATTTCCATATGGAGCTGACATGAGAACCAGCTCTATCAAAACCTGAATCCAACTCAGTCTTCTTTTTTGCTGGTTGTGAAGGGGTGGGGGGGTGTTCCTTTCTCCTAATGAATGGTAGCAAAGATTGTTAGTTCAATTGTGTATATATCTTCAGTCAGGAAGTATTTGCTCATTATCTGCATCTCCTTCTGTCTCAACTTTAGGCTTTGGAGCTTGGCCTGCACCAGGGGCCTGCTTCTTCTTAATCCCACTTACAATGTCATCAATTCTCAAAAGCATGCAAGCAGCTTCTATTGCTGTTTTGAAGGTCTGTTCCTTCACATTGTAGGCGTCCCAAATCTGAAAAGTCAACAAGTGAAACAGCATCTCCGGCATTAAAAATTTCGAGACTCTAGAAAAAAAAAAATAACCCTAAGAGTTAATTGTACAAATCGGGTATAAATAGGAGATATCCTAGTGTTTAGGGAGGGGAGGTGAGAGGGATGCATAACTACTTAAATTAAAGAACATGAAAAGGATAAGGTAATGAGTATAAAATTACCTTTTGCTCTTTCATATCACAGATGACACTAGTGTTCCCATCAATGCCTATCCATGCATTCTCACCACTTGCATGCTATAATAATTTTTGTCATATAAAGAACGGGTTAGTCAACATCTAGAAATTATAGTATCAAGTATCAACAGAATTTATACGTCCACACAAGAGAAAGATTCTTACCTTTCCTTGCAGGGCAGTCATTGTCCTAAACACATTGACCCCACAATTCTGTGCCAAAGTTCGTGGAATAGCCTCAAAAGCAACAGCAGCAGCTTCATAAGGCCACTATTTTACAATCAAGAATATAGATAAGAATATAAACATCATTTCAGAATCATGAAATACTGCAGCCCATGTTCCAAGTGTTTTGAATTCAAAAAAATATTTACCCAAGAAAGAGAAAACTATAGCAATCTAGAGTTTTACCTTCTCTATCCCTTCAATAGATGAACTTTTTTGTTTCAATGCAGCCGATACAGTTAACTCTGTAGCACCACCACCAGGAACAAGTTTTGGGTTCTTGATTATGTTTCTTGCAACAGCCATAGCATCCTGTAAAGAAACATGAATATAAATAATAAATAAGACAAGCTTAAAACACATTTCATAAAAATATTTGGAAATCAAATCTTAGACATACTTGCAAATTTCTTTCAACTTCATTAGGAGATCCTTACTAGCACCCCTTAAGAGCACAGTACATGCTCTTGGATCTTTGCAGTCAACAATATATGCAAAAAACTCATCCCCAATTTTCTTAACCTCAAATAGCCCAGCGCCAGTACCAACATCAGATTCTTGCAATTCATCTGGTCTGTTAACAATAACAGCTCCACATGCCCTGGCAATTCTGTTATTATCTGTCTTCCTCAACCTCCTGATTGCACTGACACCAGCCTTGCTCAGATAGTGGCAGGCCAAATCGCTGAGTCCCTTCTCTGTTATTACCAAATCTGGTTTAAACTTCAGAATCTGCACGCAAAGGCTCTCAATGTATTCTTCTTCCATTTTCAACAGGATGCTCCAATCTTCTTCTTTGACTAACTCAGCATTTGTTTGGTTCTCACCTTTCTTGTACTCAAGGGAACAATCAAGAAGTATAATACGTGGGTTGACAATCTTTCTTCTCATTTTGCCAGGGACAATTACATCCTTATTAATCATAACTCCTTAAGAACCTTTGAATCATCCAACTGGCCACCTGGAACCTTCTCAACCTTTATGTACTTCTTAATATCCACCTCTCGCAAACCTTGGCCAAGGTCCACACCAACAGTTGTTGTTGCATCAAGTGCTAAATCCTAAAATTTAGAGAGAAAAACGTATATGTACTTAATATACCAAAGAAAATAAGGTTTTCTAGTGTGTAAGGCTCCTAGCAATTGGTCCTCTCTCTCTCTCACCCCCCCCCCCCCCCCCCAACACACACACACACACCACACACACACACACACACACATGCAAGGAAAAGCCACAGAAAGATTTCAACTATAACTGTTCCCAAGTGCGCTTATGTAGTGAGGAATTTATGATAGAACCTTAGCAAACACACACACACACACACACACACAAAAAAGATGCTAATCACAATGAAAGTAGTGTTGCCATTTTCCTTTGAAACAACGGGGCAATTTTATAAAGAACTAACTAAAAGACTTGAGGCCACAGTTTCTTGAACATTAGTAAGACTGTTCATAACCTGAAATTCTTATAGAAGAGTTTTCTTGAATTACCAATTCTTCCAAAAGCTCAAGTTATTATAAGATGGTAAATTTAATCATTTTACCACAGGTACTATGGAGGAAATAGGAATCGAACTTATGACCTCTTGCTCTGATACTATGTTAAATTACCGATTGTTCCAAAAGCTTAAGCTATTAGAAGATGTTAAATCATTTAAGCACATAATTTTAACAAGTTTAAATCAGGAAGTGAAGTTTGAGTCATTGGAAAATGCCAAGGCCTTGGATCGGGTAGAAAAAGAGGGGAGCTGGTTCTCACTACATTTGAGGTCCAAATCATACCAAGCAAGAGAGAGAGAGAGAGAAACAAAAAAAAAAATCAGTAATGCCATGCATAAACTGATGTGTAAACATGAGGTCCAACTCCTAGATTTGAATCAAAGGATGAGCAACCCTTAGATGTGTTTCCTTGGCCCTAGAGAAGCTTGCCTCTATAAGCTTCATAGGTAAATTCAACAGCCTAACCAGATTTTTAATTATAGAAGTTGCAAATATCTTAAGGAAATAATAAAAATCCGTTTTAACAAAGACTTCATAAAACTATTATATGAAGAAAATACTTACAGCAATTAAATCGCCAAATTGACTAGTGAACTTTGTTCCAATACAGCTCTTAATTAGCCCCAACATCATTGCACCTGTAATATTTCATAAAATCAATTGTATAACACATAGGAAGCTAACATCACAAGCAATGACTTTCATAAAGATATCCCACAGACTAAGTGCTATCTTTTCACATTGAACATTTGTGCTCAAGAAAAGATATACTTTAATAGGCTAAAAAAGGACAATGTCAAGGTACCTGATAGCTGTGTCCTAGGTTTGCATGGCCAACATACCCAGAACCTTAATTTCAATACCAAGGTCCCTTCTAGGGAATCTAACATGGGTGAAACCCAAGGCCTTTGTATAAGAATTTATTTTTTAAATAAGTAATCAAGTTTATTATTTCAAAAAAATCATCAAAGTATACAGGAAGTATACCGGATGAATAATACAACTAAATTCTGCATTTAAATGTCCATAAAATCTAAGAAATAGAAGAAATATATGTCCCCAAAGACATCATCCACTCAGACAACATTTTGAGAAGGTTTACTTCCAAGTTGAACCTAGTCCATTCACAACCCACAAAGGTTCTAGCATTTCTTTCACACCACATCAGACAATGAGGAACAGCCTGTCATATTGCACTGTTTCTGTCTCCCAAATTGGCCTTGCCAAAAAGATTGTAATTCCAAGACCACCTTGATAACTAGAATAATATAAACACACATGTGTGCGCGTGCGCACGTGTTTGACCTCAAGGTGGAGTTAGCATCGTCCATAAGCTGTAGAGGGCTCACTCAAGTTGAAAGAAGTATATGTTAACCCATTTGCAAAAGTACCAAAATATGAAACCTAAGAGCCTGCATAGACATTTTTTTTAACGAGAGAAAGTACTAATGGCTTCATAAAACCTTACATATGAACATAGATATACGTATCAAGACCATAAACAAAACATAAATCCTAGGATTTATAGATACTCAACCCAAATAATTGCAGCCATAGCTAGGAAAGGATCATACCTACAACTAATCATCTGCACTAGCAATTTTCTGGTCTTATTCCCCTTATACTGGCTTTAGTTGCAAGATATCAATATTGACTAGCTTTGCCTAGTAAAACAAGACAAATGATCCATCATGCACCCCCTATTTTTCCCCTTTTTTGGTGGGAAAGGACTCTACAATGTACATCTGAAATTTTGAATTTGCAACTTTTTTTTTTTTAGAGAGAGTTTCAGCTTATGGCGTCCGCTCCTAATGATTGCTCTTCATCATCAGACCAAGACAATAATCAACTTTTGGTGTAGGCAAGAATTGAATCTCAAATCTCTTATTCAACCATCAGAGATTTTACTAGTTGAGCTAACTGAAACTCACGAATTTGCAACTTATATAAAGAAACATGCATTTTGAAAAAATTGTAGGACCAAAATGAAAAATGTAAAGAATACTAGTCTGAAAACACAAGAGGCTAAGTTTAAAAGAAACATCTAGAAAATGTACATTAAATGCCCTTACATAATTAAAAACCAGGTATATAAATTTAGAGGGGATTTAACAAAAAAAAAGAAAAAGAAAAGCTATATTGATCCTCATTATAAATTACATATGGCTAACTTGGACAGTATACTATGAAAATTGGTATTAGCGAAAATATAATTAAAATTTGGTTTCACTGGTTAGAGCGACAAATGATCCATAATGCACCCCCATTTTTCCCCTTTTTTGGTGGGAAATGACTCTACAATCTACATCTAAAATTTTGAATTTGCAACTTTTTTTTTTTTAGAGAGAGTTTCAGCTTATGGTGTCCGCTCCTAATGATTGCTCTTCATCATCAGACAAAGACATCAATCAACTTTTGGTGTAGGCAAGAATTGAATCTCAAATCTCTTATTCAACCATCAGAGATTTTACTAGTTGAGCTAACTGAAACTCACGAATTTGCAACTTATATAAAGAAACATGCATTTTGAAAAAATTGTAGGACCAAAATGAAAAATGTAAAGAATACTAGTCTGAAAACACAAGAGGCTAAGTTTAAAAGAAACATCTAGAAAATGTACATTAAATGCCCTTACATAATTAAAAACCAGGTATATAAATTTAGAGGGGATTTAACAAAAAAAAGAAAAAGAAAAGCTATATTGATCCTCATTATAAATTACATATGGCTAACTTGGACAGTATACTATGAAAATTGGTATTAGCGAAAATATAATTAAAATTTGGTTTCACTGGTTAGAGCGACAAATGATCCATAATGCACCCCATTTTTCCCCTTTTTTGGTGGGAAATGACTCTACAATCTACATCTAAAATTTTGAATTTGCAACTTTTTTTTTTTTAGAGAGAGTTTCAGCTTATGGTGTCCGCTCCTAATGATTGCTCTTCATCATCAGACAAAGACATCAATTATCTTTTGGTGTAGGCGGGAATTGAATCACAGATCTCTTATTCAACCATCAGAAACTTTACCAGCTGAACTAACTGAAATTCACAAATTTGCAACTTATATAAAGAAACATGCATTTTGAAAAAATTGTAGGACCATAATGAAAAATGTAAAGAATACCAGTCTGAAAACACAAGAGGCTAGGTTTGAAAAGAAACATCTAGAAAATGTACATTAAATGCCCTTACATAATTAAAAACCAGGTATATAAATTTAGAGGGGATTTAACAACAAAAAAAAAAAAAGCAATATTGACCTTCATTATAAATTACATACGGCTAACTTGGATCATACACATTGAAAATTGGTATTAGCAAAAATACAATTAAAAAAAATTGGTATTAGCGAAAATACAATTAAAATTTGGTTTCACGGGTTAGAGCGACAAATGATCCATAATGCACCCCCATTTTTCCCCTTTTTTGGTGGGAAAGGACTTTACAATCTACATCTAAAATTTTGAATTTGCAACTCTTTTTTTTTTTTTAGAGAGTTTTAACCTATGGCGTCCGCTCCTGATGATAACTCTTCATCATTAGACCAAAATACCAATCAACTTTTGGTGTAGACAGGAATTGAACCCCAAATGTCTTATTCAACCATCAGAAACTTTGTCAGTTGAGCTAACAAGAACCCACGAATTTGCAACTTATATATAAAAACATAAATTTTGAAAACATTGTAGGACCATAATGAAAAACGTAAAAAATACCAATCTGAAAACACAATAGGCTAAGTTTGAAAAGAAACATCTAGAAAATGTACATTAAATGCCCTTACATAATTAAAACCAGGTTTATAAATTCAGAGTGGACTTAACAAAAAAAGAAAAAGAAAAGCAATATTGACCCTCATTATAAATTACGTATGGCTAACTTGGATCGTACACATTGAAAATTGGTATTAGCGAAAATACAATTAAAATTTGGTTTCACTAGTTAGAGTGACATCAGAGTGTACCTTCATCTCTACTCATTGGAAAAAAATAAATTCAAAATTCAAAAGAACATGCAATTTAGCATTTGTTAAGGCATCAAAGAATTGACATTCTTTTCTAAGATTAAGAAGAGAAAACCTTTAGTGCATCAAATGCATACACAAGCTATCCTTAAGAATTTATGCAAAGAATTACAATTTTCATACTCTGTCTGAAGATTTGAATTTTAATACAAAGAACGACAAATGAAGAGATAAGTTATCATCATATTCTGTGATTATGAAATCAAGAAGCTCAATTAGATAATGTTGAATATAACACTTTCATAACTCATTCACATTTTGAAATAAACATTTAAAATTGATATACTACAATAACAACAAAGCCTTAGTTCCAAAATTTGGGATCAGCTATGGATCCTCGACAAATAAGATTGGGTCGGCCACATGAATTTTTTCCTCCACTCTACTCTATGTAAATTCATGCTCTCTGTTACTACCCTAATTGACATGCCCTTTTTAATTACTTCTACTAAAGTTATTTTTGGCCTTCCTCTACCTTTTTTTGCTCCCTCAGCCTGAATTAACTCACTTTTTTTTTTTTATGGTTCGTTACTCACTCGCTTTCCTCTAAACATGAATAAACCATCTCAAAGACTCTCTAAACTTTTAAAACGAATATAAAAAAATAAAGTATTCAACACTATCAATTCTTTGTAATGACCATTATAAGTATGGGCAAAACATTGTTGGCACATTTCTTGATGGCTCCAGCTTATAGGAAAATTGGCAATTCTAATTCAATGATTAGTTTTGACATACCTATGTAAATATACAGAAAATTAAGAAATTAGTTATAAATAGATTAGAACTGAACTTACGATCCTTCAAGTCAATGGACATTGCAATTTTGTCAAGCACAGCAATAGCATCCTCCAAAGCTTTGTTGTAGGCTAAAACCCAAGAAAATGTTTGCATATAGCAGAAGCAAAGTTATGATTCATAATGGAAAGAGAAAAGAGAGGGGGAAAAGCTATGTACAAGAACTTTAGACAGTACCTCGGCAAATGATTGTGGGATGATAATCCTTGTCAATGAAGGCTTTGGCAACATGGAGCATCTCACCAGCTTCAACAGATTTTAATTTCAAAAATAAAACAAAGGAGATTCATTATAAATACACAACACTACAAATATAATGTCACCTCCAGCATTAAGAATAAGTAGAAATTCTCTACAAGTAAAAATCATGTACTAAACCTCTCACTTGAGAGTCATAAACCAACTTGTAAAGCTAAAACTGTGAAATAATCACATCTTTTATTCATCCATTGACATTAGATTCAGAAAGATTAATGAATATGATATTTTCTGTTCCAAGTTAAAACCTTACCAAGGACAATGACAGATGTTGTCCCATCTCCTACTTCTTCATCTTGGGTGCGGCTAAGTTCAATCATTGACTATCACCACCAATCAAAAAGAAACATATATTAGAATCACAAGTCAATAAGTTCTAACTTGAATAGCACCTCCTACCCTTGTAAGAGCAAGGTAGAGGATGAGGTTGTGGGTTCAAGACCCATTGGGTACTAACTACCAATCAAAAAGACATTTTAGAATCACAAAGGAAAAAAAAAAAAATTAGATAAAATGGCTAAATAGTAATAGAATATAACATAAGGTTGAAATATATAATTCAGCTCAAATTAAAATTTTAGGCAAAAGCCAAACTGCAAGCAAAAGAATAAAGAAGAATGTAATTTGTGATATATCACACAGTACATTAAAATTCAGTAAAAAGGAGAACTAGATCATGCCTTTGCTGCTGGGTGTGCAAGATCCAATTCACGTAGAATAGCATTTCCGTCATTAGTGACTACAATTCCTGTAAAAAATGAGCTAAATTTACCTCAGTATTCTAATATGAAAAATATCAAAGAAAACATAAGCAATGATGCTTTACTATTTTTTAACACTACAAGACAGCCAACCCCAACCCCAAAACTACTTTTTTTTATCCCCTTTTAATTTTGTGAGGTCCTGAAGAGGTTACAAAACACAATAACAAAGCTAGATCTTCCAAAAAAAATGGGAAAAAAAATAACATACATACATACATATATATATATATACACACACACATACACACTTTGATTATGATGTTGCAATAGCAATAACATATATGCTGTCCCTAACACCGGGACAGCATATATATAATCAAAGAATATATACATCTGTCAGCATATGGGACGACCCATGGGTACCATGGATCCAAGGCTTCCTCCCAAAGCCCAAATCCAAGCTGACAGCCCAATCCCCTCTCATTGTAGCTCAACTCATTAGCCATGATTGCCACGAGTGGAATACCAGGATTGTTCAAGCAAACTTTGAACCTGTGTCAGCCCAAGCAATTCTCTCAATCCCTTTGCCTGTCCAAGCCAAGCCAGACAACCTCATTTGGTCCCCTAATCCCAAGGGAAATTTTCCTGTACACAGCTTATGAGTTAGTTACTGACCAATCAAGCAGACCCACAAATGGAGAAGTACAGTGGAAAAGGCTATGGAAACTCAAGAGCACCTGAAAGGGTCAAGATGGTGCTTTGGAGAAAGTGTCAACGCACTCCCAACCAAAGATAACATGCCTAAAAGGGTAGAATATATCGACCCAACTTGTGTCCTGTGCAGCCAAGAAGAAGAATCATGCTATCACCTATTCCTCCAAAAGCAATATGGTATGGTAACGGTTGGGAATTCAAATTGGACTGACATCACAACCTGTGGAGGCACAGCCAATATTGTTCTGAAACACCACCCCCCCCCCCCCCCCAACAACACTCCTTTAACCAAGGAAGATCTTTGGCTTGTATGCCTAAATATGGCCTACATCCTGGATGAAATATGGTACTGCAGAAATCAAGCTTTATTCCAAAGTGAACAAATTGATATCCAGAAGTCTATATCTCAGGGCCAACACAAGTTCATCGAATACTCCACAGCATTTGCCCCAAAGCCCACCCCTCCACCCAATCAATTGCAGTACCTGTGAAAACCTCCTCCACCTGGACACATCAAGATCAATGTAGATGCAGCCATAGCTAGAGACTGCAGAGGTACAGTTATTGAGATATTGCCAAAAACATTTAGAAAGAGCTCCCCCATCTTGGCAGAAACTCATGCAGTACGACGGGGAGTCCAACTTGCTCGAGAGAAAGGATGGAGCTATATTATCATTGAGAATGATGCCAAGAACTGTCTCGATCCACTAGTTTCAGCAGACATTTCCCCGGATTGGTCCATTAGTAAAGTGATCAAAGGTGTTAAGTTTAAATTCTTTATTTTTAATTTGTTGCTTTTTCTGGGTCAAAAGGGACTGCAATGCAGCTGCTCATGCAGCTGCAAAGCTCTCTCTTAGATCCCTTTAGTCTTTCTGTTTTGATAAGGACAATCTACCAAGAGCTTTAGACCCTATCTGTAAGGTAGATTGCCCATTTGTTCCTCTTTTTTGAATGAATATTGCAGCTTATCAAAAGCAATATGCTGTCCCTAACAGCAAGGCATACTTAAATTACAAGAGCACATTAAGCAACAATTTCATCTAATTACATAAAATTCCATAGTCTAAATATGTACATAACATATGCTACTCTAAAGTGAACAAGAAGATTACCTCCGCCAGCATCAAGTAGCATCTTCAACATGGATCGTGGGCCTAAGGTTGTGCGGACTATGTCAGCAACAGCCTGTCAAGTATGAATGCAACATTGATTAAGCAATGCAGTTATAAGGCCAAATGTTAACCTAATAAGTTTAATACAATTCCGCAGATTAATTTGTGAAAAAAAATGAACTATCACAAAAATTACATTGTCAAGGCTAGGAGAACTAAATAAGAAAAAGAAGAAAAAAAGAAAAAGAAAAGGAGATTCACTGCTACAAATTCAAAAAATGAAATTTATATATTGTCTCAATTATCAGAAAAAAATAATTACAACATGACATTCACAATGAACTAAAGAGGCATATGCTAATACCAAAGTAGCCATGCAGGAAAAACAATTTATATATGCAATTATATATGATTTTCAATAATGGATGGATGCAACCAAACTTGTCGGCTATGATTCTTTCATTGGTATGTAGATCTTGCTTTTCTTGGGGAAGGTGGTGTTCTGATGTAGTTAGAGGACATGATGAATTATGAAAGACTATCAGAGGAGTTTATGGAAGTTTTCAGAAATTATTGGGTTAGAGGTAGGCTTCGGAATCAAAATTCCATTCTGGCATGATCATATGTGCAGTGACATTTCGCTAAAGGATGCCTATCCTTAACTTTTTCACATTGTGAGGGATAGGGATGTAATGGAGGGACAGAGGTGTGAGGCGAGCATAGTATATGGACTGATCAAATGGTAGTTTTCTTAGCAAATTTGTTAACACAGTTCAAAACTGAGAATTAGAACACTTAGTTTTCTCAATGAATTATATATTACCAACATTCTTCCATAGGATAAGGTCAATATGATATGCTCAAAGACATGGTTATAAGGACAAAATATAAAATAAGGCCTTAAGGTTGGGAGGAAGAGTTTTTCCTTAGAAAAGTATATGGAAATTCAGAGTTCTACCAATAGAAGCATTTTCACTACAGCAGCTACATGAGGAAAGTTCTTATCATTGAACTTGAATTACAGATAAATGTTATAAGTGTAAATCAAAGGGGAGACACTGGATCATTTATTCCTTCATTGTGACTTGTGAAATGTCTAGGGAAATGTGGTCCCTTGACTTTTGTTTGTTTAGGGTTTATGTGGGTCATGCAAAGGTGGTGGTTGAGCTCTTAGCATTTTGTAAGGAGCATTTCCATAAACAAAAGAATGTTTCTTTAAAAGTAATAATAATTTTATTGAATGAGACTACTTCATAACATAGTGGTTAGACTTGGAAGGAAATTCCTTTGTCAAAAATCGTGTTTTTGGAAGGACTGTGCACACTTTCAAGGGGATTGTGCTATAAATACTAAGGCTGAACTTTTGTTGTTAAGGTTTCACTATGAATGGGTGTCGGTCACTAGTTCATTCTTTTCTTTGAACTTGTAGAAGTTCATAGATATTTTAAATTGGACAAAGTTTGCCTCCAAACCAATTTAGATGAAAATTCCTTTATCCCACTACATGGCAACTCAAAAGACCTTCCACATACTGTTTGTCACATGGCCTATTTGGTGAGTCAAGTGACTTGTTTAAGTAATTTAATATCATGTGAAATATTATATTAGGGTGCTTCTCTTGTGTATTAGAATTACACCCTTATTACCTTTTTTTTTTAAGGTACTAGGTAGGATTACACCCTTATTGTTCTTTTTGTATAATGAATATGTGGCATTTAATTTATTAGTCAAACTAAGGATCCTAATCCTATTTAGAAAGACAAGTTTATGCCATTATACTCAAAAAAATTAGAGATTGATTCATGAGAACTGGTTATTATGGTCTATGGAAGGCATAGGTGCCAAGTCTAATTCTTCCTGTCTCTGTGCCTTTTTTATTATTCTTTCCCTCTTTCCTGTTACTGTTCACATGTACAGTTCACACTTCATGGCCCCTAGATCGATTCAAATTTAGTCTCCTTTCTCCGCTTTAATCCCAAATCAAACACTTATCCTTATTCTAATAAGAATCCAAAACTCTATACATTTTCCCTAATCAAAACAAGCCTTAAAGCTCTGCTATTTGCTGCTTACTAGGGAATCTCACGAACAGTCTTGCTTTCAAGAATTGCTCTCTTGGCCTTTTTAATCCAATCTTTTCCTAACTATAAAAAATTAATCCAAGACACCAAAGCCCTTAAACCACAAAATTTCCAAAATCTCTACCACCATATATGCATAAACAGGCAGATTATCATAACTGCCCTGTATCAGAACACCATAGCCTTAACACCATAGAAAATGTATAAACTCATCTTCAAGGGTTTCAATTATTCATCCAAAAGCATACAGATTAAGATACTAGACCTAATTTTCCAGATACTTATGGAGGTTTGCACCCCATATTTCATGGGTAAAGAATTATAACTAAACTGGCATATATATAGAACATTTTATCATAAGGATTCAAGTCATTCAACACATAACCTGAATGAACATGCATCATACCTTTGATGCTTGAATATTGGCATGTTGTACCTTACTTCCCAACTCTCGTTTCAAAGAATCTTCTGCACAATCCAAATAGAACAAACAAATTAATAAAATTATGATGACAGGTCTTCCAAATAACTAAAACCCATCCACCAAATAGTAAACATCAAGAGACCATAAGGCTTAAGCTCTTCACATACTGAATCTAAGAAATATACATGTACAGCAAAATTTCAAAAAATAAATTCCTTTGTTTTTATTTTTATAAGTAATAGAAATCTTATTGGCAAAATGAGACACACAAATACACAAGAAGTGGACAAAAGAGTACCATAAAGAATTATAATCTGAAGTTCATAAAATCATGATAAACAATAAGGTAGAAGATTAAGCACTATCAAAAGCAGACCAATAACACAGCTTTCTCAAAAACAAAATTTAAGTAACAAAACAGCATGTAGTTAAAATCCAAGGACAAGCTTGATGAACAAGCTGATTGCTAAAGTGTCAGACTTTAACAGGTAGCTCAGCTCAAATATGTTTATGATCAGTTTCAAGGTGAATTGCTAAATGAGCCAAAATTTAACAACACGGCTGAGCTCAGTTATGGATGTGACCAGCTATAGTTTAACATTACACTTAAAAATAAAAATAAAATATATCAACATACACCATGAAGTTATTGAGATACTGGCCATAAAAGAAGAATTAACCATACAATCACTTACGGATGACATTCACATTGCAGATGGCAAAACCAAATAATATTTTGAACCAGGTCGCTTCATTCAATTCTAGGACTTAGGCAAGTCTTATAAATCAAGTAGCTAGAAACTGGTTTAATCACATTTTCTCATCTCTCCCTTATCTCTCATCCGATAATCATATATCACATTCCAAAAATGGTGGGTCCTTTCATTGGCCAACAAGATTAGTCTTAATGGACTACACAAGTATTATTAGATCTCAAGCCAAGCATAGGTTGATTGTTTAATTGTACAAGATACCACCCAAAAAAAAAAAAACATAATTAGGGAAATTAAGTGAATACAAGCTTTGATTATTTTGGAAAAACTGGAGTGTAAATAAACCTAAGCACACCAACCTAATCAAGTCTACTTGAAGTTGGATAAAAACTCGAACTATAATACTTAGGTTCAAAGCCCACTAATTTGTTTACCATTGAAGACAACCAAAACCTAACAAAGGGTACTACATTTTCTAAGACAAAAGACCATATCACAAACTTTGTTTGTATAAACTAGTGGCCTAAAGCATCTGACTAAATTGAATACAAAAATATAAACTTTTGATGCCAAATTCAACTCATCTATGCCGTAATCCAAATTTAAGTGGTTTCGAGTTTCAACTCTAATTATCATCATCAACTAATAAGCGTCAACCACATGTATTCTTTTCTACCATTCGACAACAATAACAAAAGCCTTAGCCCCTACACTATGGGGTCGGTTATGAATCCTCGACAGACTAATCAGAGTCATTCACATGTATTCTTATTTAATGTACATATTCTTCGACAGACATTCTTTTTTAAAATTAAAAAGACAAACAACAGCGTCACAATAATAATAATAATAATAAATAAAAAAAAACCAAAACCAAAAAAAAAAAAAAAATTTGAAATTTAATAATAACAATAATATAGTAAAAACAGAAAATGTGAGAACGAAACTTACGTAGTACGAGAAGTGGGGATTGCAACATGATTTTTGGGGTTTTGTTGTGTTTTTTGTTGAAACTTGAAAGAGTCGGTAAACTCTAAAACGCAGGTACAGAGTTCAGAGGCTTTGCGAGGGAAAGTGGTTATGAAAAATGAAACCCTTGCTCGGAAACAAAAGGTGTTCAGTTTTTTGAAGAAAGGGATGAAATTACAAAAAACTCCCCCGTTTGGCTTGGTCTATTTATTATGATCTTACCACTTCTTTTATGGGCAAAACGGTCAAAAGGACCCAGTTGTTTAAAGGTTGGATTTGGGAAACAAAAAAAGAGGCTAATTAAAAATTTACTAGCCACCATCGCACACCCTTGGTGTGATGATCACTCCACAAGTATAAATACTTGTAGAGTGTGGGAGCAAGGGCCGGGGTCCTAGAGAGGGTGCGATGGTCACTCCACAAGTATAAGTACTTGTACAGTGTGGGGGCAAGGGCCGGGTTCAAGTCTTTAGGAGGGAGCTTCACACACATATACACTTAAATTAGGTTAGAGTAGAATTCTATCTTGTATCAAAAAAAAAAATTTACTAGCCTCTCAGGGCGCGTGTTCAGAAACTCTTCTATTTTTTAGGTAAGGGTTAATTTAGAGTATTTATTATAATTTGGAATTACTACATTTTTCAACCACACATAATACTCATCATATCCCTAGGTTTTTTTTTTTTTTGTAATTGAAAAATATAATAATCTCAAATTATAATAAATGCTCTAAATTAACCCTTACCCAAACAATAGAATAGCTTCTGAGCACGCGCGTGAGGCTAGTAAGTAAATAAAAGCTTAAATTGAAAATTTTATGGCAAGAAATACACATTAATTGTATAAAACCACAATTGTATTTTGAGATTTTTTTTTAATAAAGTATTAAATGGTGCTTTAACCTTAACAAAAGGCTAATACAATTGGGAATTAATGATTAGAAGTATCTAGAAAAAAAAATTGTATAAAAACTTCATGATTATTTGTTGAGAAGAAAAAAAAAATACTATAAAGTATTATTAAAGGTGGTTTAACAAAAACCCAATAGAAATAATAATGAACTTTTTATTTTAATTCATCAATGATGTTCTTCTAAATTTTTTATTGAACAAAAGTACACTAAATGTAGTTTAAGGTCATAGCAGTAGGAACAACATCCAAATTCATGTTTAAGTTCAAATTCACATTTTCCTCTCTTTTTTTCTTTTTTTTTAAATCTCTTCCATATTTTGGGGGGAAAAAAAAACCTTCTACTATAACTTCTCCATCCATATCCTTATATTTAGGCACTAATATATCTGATTTTGAAAGAAAATAAAATGCTAAATTTTAGGGAAATTTAAAATATTAAGGTGGGGAATTAGTGTGACTCTATCGTTATTTAAAAGTTTATCAAAAAAAAAACTACACGTTTAAAAAAAATCTCATGTTCTATCCATGTACTATTTAAAAAAATCTTACTTTCTATCCCACATTTAAAAACTACCCGACCACCTTTTTTTTTTTAACCCAAATTCACATTTTCCTCTTCTTCTTTTTTTAATCTCTTCCATAATTTGGAAAAAAAAACTATACGTTTAAAAAAATCCCATGTTCTATATATGTACTATTTTAAAAAAAAATCCCACTTGCTATTCCACGTTTAAAGTCTACCCAACCATCTGGTACATGGCTTGCATTTTTGGATTGGGCTTTGGATGCTTCTACTAATTTCTACAATAGCTGAGAATCCAATGAGTTTGAAATTGACAAACTACGATTATCAATACTTATATTGCATTTTTATAAGGCACATAAGTAAATTAATAAGTTTTTTGTTAAAGAAAATGCTCCTAGAAAGATCTTAAAATTTAGTAACTACACATCCACGTTTGTTTTTTTTTTTTTTTTTCCCTTTTTGGTGTTGTTGATGTTTTTTTTTTTTTTTTCAACTTATGTACGGCAATTATAATTTTTTGTCTAATCCTAAAATGTAGTTTTTTAATCCAAAAATTTTGTCATTTACTAAACATCCATAACATGAGTAAATAAAAGCTTAAATTTCAAATTTTATGGTAGGAGATACACATTTCTTTTGGTGTTGTTGTTCTTTTTTAAAAAATTTAATAACATTTATCAATTTTTGTTTAATCCAGAAATTTGGTTTTTAGTCCTAAAAGTTAGCCACTTACTACACATCCATAACAAAAATTAAAAATAGTTTAAATTTCAAATATATCAACAACATCAACAACCTTTAAAATTGAGAAAAAAGTACGTAACATTTTTTATGAAGTAGTAAATTAATACTTATGGAAAAAAATTTAAATTGACATAGAATTATACAAATGATAAATATAGTTCTATTACAAAAGAAATTATTTTACAACAATTTTCTTAGATAACAACCACTTTATGTGAGGTTTAATACATATAATAATTCTTGTAAAGTCTCTCACCCGAACTTATCTAATATTCCATTCTAATGACTCCTTAGTGCAATCCAAAAACTTTGTGTGTACCTGAACCTGAGAGAGATAAAAGAATTAGGGTTAAACCAAGTTTTTTAAAAAAAAAATTTAATCAACAAACCAAAGTTAGAATTTAACTCTGGCATGAACTCTTTAAAATCTAATCACCACATCATTAACTATTTAAATAAATAACTAAATAGAAAAAATAAAATTTAACGCCAAAAACATATAGAATGATGGTAAAAAAAAACTAAAAAACTTTAATGCCAAAAACATATATAATGAAGGTAAAAAAAAATTAAAAAAAAAAAAGAAAAAAAAATACGTAGAAGGAAAAAAAAAGTGAGGAAATAGAAGATAAAGTTTTTTTAGAATTTAACTATATCATGGACTCTTTAAAATCTAATGACCACATCATCAACTATCTAAATAAATAACTAAATAAAAAAAATTATCGCAAAAAAATATACAATGATGGTAAAAAAAAAAAAAACTAAAAAACTTTAACCCCAAAAACATATACAATGTTGGTGAAAAACAAAATTCTTTAAAAAAAAAATACGTAGAAGGAAATATAAGATAAATATTTTTTAAGAATTCAAAAAAAAAAAAAACGTGGGCTTATTAGAAACGTGGTGGGACGTGGTGGTTATTAGATTTTGGGGACAACTAATGTTATATCCTAGGAATGAGAAACGTGCGGGGATGTATTTACCGTTGGATTCAAAAAATTGCGGCGGAATTCTAGTTTCACTTCGAAGAGGAGAGGAGTGGAGAATCAAATCAAATCAAATCTCATCCAATTTTTTATTTTTTTTTTAAAGAAAATGCAAAAATTTTATTATTAGAAAATCTAGAGGTAGTTTCTTTTTCAAATTTAAACAAAAATTTGTTCTCTGATGAAAAAATATATAAAATTTAAATAGTAATTGATCATTAATCAGGGAGTATTGTAACTATTTCTATTTCAATTCAAATATTCAAAACTACATTTAAAAAAAAGAAAAAAAAAAGAGAGTTAATTAACGTGATACATATAAAATAAAATAAAAAAAGAGTAGAACTCAAAGAAACTCAATCATAAACCAAAGAAAATAAAGCAAACAGGAACTTGCAAAAGATAGAACCTAAAAATTTGTTCGTTGAATGCTTCTTTTGTAGCATAACGCAGCATTGTCTTTGGATCACAATACTTATAACATAAAATGACAATTCATTAGGAAGTACAGTGGTAGAGTATATGAAGGAATCATTCATTTCAAAATTACATTTAAAAAAAAAAAAAGTATAGCTCAAAGAAAGTCAATCATAAACCAAAGAAAACAAAACAAAGAGGAACTTGAAAAAGAAAGGAGGATGTAGAGCTAAACTAAATGTCTTCAATCTAAAGACGAATGAAAGATAGAAAGTGAGATAAAAATTGCAAAACGTATGTGAGTTTGTGGGTTTTAAAGTGTAGGAGTTTTAATTTACATATTTATCCTCGTTAGTTGAAAACTTGTAAGTAGATATGATGAGGGTACTTTAGTCATCCAAAATGTGGAATTTACATATTTATCCTCGTTAGTTGAAAACTTATAAGTAGATATGATGAGAATACTTTAGGCATCCAAAATATAGAATCCAAACAGGGTAAGCCCCTTAAATAGTAGTATAGAAAACCTAAACTTGTTTAAAAATAAATAACAATAAATAATAATATAAAAAAAACCCTAAACTTGTTTAAATTTTCTGTTTCTTTGTTCCAGATTCATTCCAGTTCTAACATTTACCCATTTATCTTAATAAATGTTGGGTTGAAAATTGAATTAAATTTTTTTTTAGAGAAAAATTGAATCTAATTAAAGTAATGCTAGAGATAGAAAATTTTTTACAAATTTTTTTTTCAAACTGTTAATGTGGTAGATAGTTATTGGTAAATGAAAAAGTGATGTTCATGGTGGACCTAAATGAAAACCAATAAGAAGTAAGACACATCAACAATTTGTAAAAATGTTGTAAAATAGTTTGTGACTGTAGCATTACTCACCTAATTAAGTTTGGTTAAACATAAAATCCTTCTAAAAAAAAGGTTAAACATAATGTGGAGAGTAAAAGGACCCAAGCAGGCATTTGGGCCTTTGGGCTCTAATAAGGAGGGTCGATCTGTTCTTAAGCTAAGGATTTGTTAGTACTGCGAATCAGCCCATACGCCGAGGGTTCGAGGACATGTTCGAGAGTGAGTTTCTCCTCGGACGGACCCAAGAGAACTCGGAGCTTCACTATGAAGGTCAAGACACAATTCTGGAAAGACTATTGGTTAAAAGGGGGAACCCCTGAATGTTGTAGACATACCAGTTGTTAGGAAAATATCATGAGCAAAGGTTGCCTCCTCCACATTAAAGATTCTACACCGACCTCCCTGGCCGCATTAATGGGGAAGTGACCCCTGAACAGTAGGACTGAAACTTCTGGTTACTATTCAAAGGCACTAAGGGAAGAAATATCTAGGAGAGAGAGAATTTGAGCAACACGTGGAAAAGCATTAGGGAAAGAAGTATTTAAAGAGGAGTGAAGGCCAAAAGAGGGAGATCGGTCAATTGTAAAGAAAGAAATTAAGAATTTAAACCTTTAAGAAAGAAAGATAAATAATACAGAAGTGGTCTTCGGCTTACGTCCAAGGAGGTCCATTTGTAATCATCATTCATTATTTACAAGTGCTTGCCCTCCTTAGCCTGTTATCAAATTCCCAATACCTCTAACCTAGATTTCAAGCCCACACTCTACAAATTTCATTGTTTAAGGCTCATTGGGCCTGAGCCCGTAATTGGCTTTGGGTTCAGGTGCAATTGTGCACTTACAATTGGCGCCGTCTGTGGGAATTTAGTTTGAAAGGAGTTGGGATACTATGGCAGGCTTAGGCTCGCACCATGCAAAGTCTCAAGGATCACAACCTGAGGATATTTTCGAGCGTCTTGAGCGTCAAAGGGATCGTGAGGGAAGTGTTCATACAGAACACCCTAGGGCGAGCCATACTCATGGTGGGGGCAGCACCACCCACGAGAATGGTGCTAAGGCCATGCAGAAGGAGATTAATCATTTGAAAAGGAAACTACGCCGCATCAGACGCAGGCACTCACCATCCTCATCCAATCCTTCTTTAGTGGAGGTCCGGGGAAGTGGTTACAGCTCGAGGTCTTGGTCGCCCCCTAGCGCAACGTCCTCTTGTGGGGAGGACGACCTGCCAGCTCGCAAGCACAGGAAGCTCCCTTCCAGGGGCTTGAGGAACGATGCCATGAGCCGGGCGTTGCACTAGCTCTCTAAATTGCCATTCTCACGGAGGATTGAGAAGGGGAGGCTCCCCAAGAGGTTCACCCAGCCCACCTTTACCATCTACAACGGCCAGACTGATCTGGTGGAGCACGTGAGTCACTTCAACCAGAGGATGGCAGTGCACTCTCATAATGAGACCCTGATGTGTAAAGTTTTCCCCTCTAGCTTGGGACCTGTTGCTATAAGGTGGTTCAATGGCCTTAAATCGGGGGTTGTAGGTTCATTTGGGGAACTTACTAGGGCATTTGCTTCGCAATTTATTACGTGTAGCAGAGTACCTCGGCCATTGGACTCACTGTTATCCATGGCCATGAGGGAGTGGGAGACGTTGAAAGCATATTCTGACCGCTATTGAGAGATGTTTAACGAGATAGATGGTGATTTTGATGAGGTGGCGCTCAATACCTTTAAGGTCAGCCTTCCTACTGATCATGACTTGAGGAAGTCCTTGACAAAGAAGCCCATCCGCAGCGTACGTCACCTCATGGATCGCATTGACGAATACAAAAGGGTAGAAGAAGACCAGCAGCAAGGAAAGGGTAAGGAGAAGGTTATCCCGCAGGAAAGAAGGGATTTCAGGTCGGACAGATATCACAACAGACAGCCGAGAAGAGATTACATTGGGCAATTCAGCTCGGCAGCCCCTCAGGCCGTGAATACTGTGTTCTGAGAACCAGTATACCAATTACTAGAGAAAGTTCGTAAGAAGCCCTTCTTTAGGTGGCCTAGCAAAATGGCGGGAGACCCCGCGAAGAGGAATCAGAACCTCTTTTATCGATACTATCAGGACGTGGGCCATACTACCGAGAACTGTCGGACCCTTTGGGACCACTTGGAGCAGCTTGTCAGTGAGGGGAAACTGAAGCAGCGCCTGTGTCAACCTAATGGGCAGGGCAGTCAATCCGGCTCAAACCATCAGAAGAATAATTTATCTCGACTGGCGTTAGGAACAATTAATGTTATTTTTGCTGCACCAGGCAGGACCGGCTCAGGTCCCACCAGGGTGATGGCAGTTTCACATCCTCAGGCCGAGGAGTCGAGCTGCAGGCTGAAAAGGTTGAAGCTGAATTTGCCTGTCTTGGGATTTTTCGAGAAGGATAAGGTGGGGACTATCCAACCCCATGACGATGCTCTTGTAGTTACTCTTAGGATAGGGAATTATGATGTAAAGAGGGTGATGATTGATTAGGGCAACGGTGCAGATATCATGTACCCTGATTTATTTAAGGGGCTAAGGTTGAGGCTGGAGGATCTCACTCCTTATGATTCGCCACTCATAAGCTTTGAAGGAAAAGCCGTTGTGCCGAAAGGACAGATTCGTTTGCCCGTTCAATTTGGCTCAAAAACGGCTGAGGTGGATTTCATTGTGGTCGACGCGTACTCCCCATATACAGCTATCCTCGCCAGGCCATGGCTGCACGCCCTGGGAGCAGTCTCCTTTACCTTACATGTTAAGGTCAAGTTCCCCTCGGGGGAATATGTTGAAGAGATCCTCGGCAGTCAATCGGTGGCCAGGCAATGCATATCGGCTGCAGTACTGCACCAGATAGAAGCCGAGTCTTCGGTTTTGATCACCAAAGAATTATAGCAATTAACAGCTCCGGATGTGCCCGATGCGGTGACAGGAGAGGAGGCTCTTTGTGAGGATCTAGAGAATTTTTTGATAGCCGAGGACCTTGAGAGGTTCTTCCAAGTTGGCATACACTTGCCACATTAGGAGAAGATGGATTTGTTGGAGTTTCTGAAGGACAACATTGATGTTTTTGCGTGGGACCCCTATGAGGCTCCGGGCGTGGACCCAAGCTTTATTTGTCATCATTTGAATGTCAACTCCGCCATTGTTCCGAGGAGGCAGCCACATCGACGCTCTTCCAAGGAACATTTTGAGGCTGTCAAGGAGGAAGTGCTCAAACTCAAAAGGGCTAGGGCTATTAAAGAAGTTTTTTACCCAGAATGGTTGGCGTACACGGTTGTGGTAAAAAAGAAGAATGGAAAGTGGAGGGTATGTGTGGACTTCACGGATTTGAACAAAGTCTGCCCCAAGGATTCGTTCCCAATGCCACGTATTGATCAGCTTGTAGACGCCACTGTCGGACATCCTCATATGAGTTTTTTGGATGCCTTCCAAGGTTACCACCAGATTCCATTGGCAACGGAGGATCAAGAGAAGACGACTTTCATTACTCCAACGGGGAACTACCACTATAAGGTAATGCCGTTTGGGTTGAAGAATGCGGGGGCTACCTACCAAAGAATGATGACCAGGATGTTCGAACATCAACTAGGGAAGACCATTGAGGTATACGTGGATGATATGGTGGTGAAGAGCAAAACAATACCTTCACACGTTAAAGATTTAGCTGACACCTTCCAGGTGCTAAGAAAGTATAAGTTGTGCCTTAACACCTCAAAGTGCTCTTTTGGCGTGGGTTCTGGAAAGTTCTTGGGTTATATGATTACTCATAGAGGCATAGAGGTAAACCCAGCGCAGGTCAAGGCTATTCAGGACTTGCAGCCGCCTCGAAACCCAAAGGAGATCTAGAAATTGATCGGAATGATTGCCGCACTGAGCAGGTTTATCTCTCGGTTAGCCGACCGGTGCCATCCTTTCTTCCAATTATTGAATAAATGGAAAGGGTTTCAATGGACCGAGGACTGCGTGTTAGCCTTCCAACAGCTTAAGCAATATCTTTCTCACCCACCCATTTTGTCTCGCCAAGAGGAGGACGAGGTCTTGTTTGCTTATCTAGCAATGGTCGTCCATGCGGTCAGGCTGGTCCTCATAAGGGATGAAAGCGGGGTGCAAAGACCGGTCTACTACGTTAGTAAGTCTTTGAATGAAGCCGATGTGCGCTATCTACTCTTGGAGAAAGCACTTCTGGCCATAATTCATGTCACGCGGAAGCTTCCTCATTATTTCCAGTCCCACACTGTGGTGGTTCTGACCCAATTGCCTCTCAAGGCGGTGTTGCGCAATGCCGATTACTCGGGTAGGGTGGCAAAGTGGGGAACCATTTTGGGAGTCTTTAATGTGAAATACATACCTCGCACCTCGATGAAGGGCCAGGTGCTTGCTGACTTGATGACAGAGTTTACTGAACCATTGCTAGAAGAAACTCTGAAAGAAGCACACATGGATGAAAAATCAGTTAGCGTGATCACAGCTGCAGCACCTCTGACTTGGAAAGTGTATGTGGATGGGGCAGCTAATTAAAGAGGGTCCGGTGTCGGACTTGTCCTGATATCCCCTGAGGGAATTATCTTCGAAAAGTCCTTGAGGCTGGCGTTCTCGACTACTAATAATGAGGCCGAGTACGAAGTAGTCTTGGTAGGCATGAACATGGTACGTAGAATGGGTAGAAAGTAGGTCCACGCATTCTCGGACTCACAGTTAGTGGTCGGCCAGGTCAGACGTCAGCAAGCTAAATTTAACTCCTTTGTCTTATCTCACGTCTCTAGGAGTGGAAACACCTATGCAGACTCCTTGGCCACACTGGCAACATCTTCGGCTCAAGGTTTGCCTAGGATTATCCTTGTAGAAGATTTGCTAGAGCCAACCCTTACTGCAGTCAACGCAGTTTGCGTCCATTTGATAAGGCCTGGGCCTAGTTGGATTGACCCGGTCATATCTTTTTTTAAGAACGATACCCTTCCTGATGACAAGTTTGAAGCAGATAAGATACGTCGAAAGGCGCCACGTTTCTGGTTGTTCGAGGATCAGAAACTGTATAAACGATCTTTCTCAGGACCATATTTATTATGTGTACACCCGGAATCAACGGAAGCGCTTCTGGAAGAACTGTATGAAGGGATTTGTGGGAGCCATACTGGGGGAAGGTCCTTAGCCCATAGAGCTCTGACTCAGGGTTATTGGTGGCCCAATATGCAGAGGGAGGCTCAGGACTATGCCAAAAAATGTGATCAATGCCAGAGGTTCGCCCTTAATATTCATCAACCTGGAGGGGTTCTCAACCCTCTCTCCAATCCTTGGCCTTTCGCACAATAGGGATTGGACATAATAGGGCCATTTCCGAGAGCAGCAGGGAACAAAAGATGGCTGCTCGTGGGGACAAACTACTTCACTAAATGGGTCGAAGCCGAGCCCTTAGCAAATATCAGAGATGTTGATTCCAAGAAGTTTTTCTGGAAAAGCATCGTCACTAGATTCGGTATACCACATACACTTATCTCGGACAATGGTGTTCAATTTGACAGCAAGGTTTTTAGGAAATATTGTGGTGATATGGGCATCATAAATAGATACTCCACCCCAGCTTATCCTCAGGGAAATGGGCAAGCCGAGGCGATCAACAAGGTCATAGTCAGTGGGCTGAAGAAAAGGTTGGACGATGCGAAAGGCAAATGGGTAGAAGAACTACCACATGTCCTGTGGACGTATCGGACTACACCGCGCAGGTCCACTGGAGAAACGCCATTCTCCATGACTTATGGAGCTGAGGCGGTGATACCCTTGGAATCTGGTTTTCTCACCCTAAAGACAAGTTCTTTTAGCCCGGAGAATAACGATGGCCTCTTGGAGAAAGGCCTGGATTTAGTTGAGGAACGGTGCGAAGCAACTATGGTCCAAATGGCTTATTATCAACAGAAGCTTAAGCGAGGATATGATGCCCACGTGAAGTTAAGGCCACTTGCACCTGGGGATCTTGTACTAAGAAAAGTCGTGGGAACCGCTAAGAACCCGGCTTGGGGTAAGTTAGGACCAAACTGGGAGGGTCCCTATCGCATTGTTTCAGTAGCAGGTATAGGGTCTTATCGACTTGTTGACCTAGATGAAAGAATTGTACAACGCCTGTGGAATGTAAATAACCTTCGAAGGTATTATTATTAATAAAGTGTGCTTTTCTTAGTTAACAATTCAAAGTTTTAAATACCTCAGGGGCTTACAGTTACTATTCTTAAGTATCAAACAGAAACTTGGTTAAGTATGGTCCTCGGACCACAAACCTAGTGGAAACTGATATCTTATCATTTGTTAAACAGAACCTTAGTTAGGCCGGGTCCTCAGACCTCCTACTTTGGGGAAATTAGCATTTGAAGTTACTATTCTTAAGTATCAAACAGAAACTTGGTTAAGTATGGTCCTCGGACCACAAACCTAGTGGAAATTGATATCTTATCATTTGTTAAACAGAACCTTAGTTAGGCCAGGTCCTCGGACCTCTTACTTTGGAGAAATTAGCATTTGAAGTTACTATTCGTAAGTATCAAATAGAAACTTGGTTAAGTATGGTCCTCGGACCATAAACCTAGTGAAAATTGATATCTTATCATTTGTTAAACAGAACCTTAGTTATGCTGGGTCCTCGGACCTCCTACTTTAGGGAAATTAGCATTTGAAGTTACTATTCTTAATTATCAAACAAAAACTTGGTTAAGTATAGTCCTCAGACTACAACCTAGTGAAAATTGATATCTTATCATTTGTTAAACAAAACCTTAGTTATGTCGGGTTCTCGAACCTCCTACTTTGGAAAATTAGCATTTGAAGTTACTATTCTTAAGTATCAAACAGAAACTTGGTTAAGTATGGTCCTCGGACCACAAACCTAGTGGAAATTGATATCTTATCATTTGTTAAACAGAACCTTAGTTAGGTCGGGACCTCGGACCTCTTACTTTGGGGAAATTAGCATTTGAAGTTACTATTCGTAAGTATCAAATAGAAACTTGGTTAAGTATGGTCCTCGGACCATAAACCTAGTGAAAATTGATATCTTATCATTTGTTAAACAGAACCTTAGTTATGCCGGGTCCTCGGACCTTCTACTTAGGGGAAATTAGCATTCGAAGTTACTATTCTAAGTATAAAAAAAAAAACTTGGTTAAGTATGGTCCTCAGACTACAAACCTAGTGAAAATTGATATCTTATCATTTGTTAAACAAAACCTTAGTTATGTCGGGTTCTCGGACCTCCTACTTTGGGGAAATTAGCATTTGAAGTTACTATTCTTAAGTATCAAACAGAAACTTGGTTAGTATGGTCCTCGGACCACAAACTTAGTGGAAATTGATATCTTATCATTTGTTAAACAGAACCTAGTTAGGTCGGGTCCTCGGACCTCCTACTTGGGGAAATTAGCATTTGAAGTTACTATTCGTAAGTATCAAATAGAAACTTGGTTAAGTATGGTCCTCGGACCACAAACCTAGTGGAAATTGATATCTTATCATTTGTTAAACAGAACCTTAGTTATGCCGGGTCCTCGACCTCCTACTTTGGGGAAATTAGCATTTGAAGTTACTATTCTTAAGTATCAAATAGAAACTTGGTTAAGTATGGTCCTCGGACCACAAACCTAGTGGAAATTGATATCTTATCATTTGTTAAACAGAACCTTAGTTAGGCGGGTCCTCAGACCTCCTACTTGGGGAAATTAGCATTTGAAGTTACTATTCTTAAGTATCAAACAGAAACTTGGTTAAGTATGGTCCTCGGACCACAAACCTAGTGGAAATTGATATCTTATCATTTGTTAAACAGAACCTTAGTTAGGCCAGGTCCTCGGACCTCTTACTTTGGAGAAATTAGCATTTGAAGTTACTATTCGTAAGTATCAAATAGAAACTTGGTTAAGTATGGTCCTCGGACCATAAACCTAGTGAAAATTGATATCTTATCATTTGTTAAACAGAACCTTAGTTATGCTGGGTCCTCGGACCTCCTACTTTAGGGAAATTAGCATTTGAAGTTACTATTCTTAATTATCAAACAAAAACTTGGTTAAGTATAGTCCTCAGACTACAAACCTAGTGAAAATTGATATCTTATCATTTGTTAAACAAAACCTTAGTTATGTCGGGTTCTCGAACCTCCTACTTTGGGAAAATTAGCATTTGAAGTTACTATTCTTAAGTATCAAACAGAAACTTGGTTAAGTATGGTCCTCGGACCACAAACCTAGTGGAAATTGATATCTTATCATTTGTTAAACAGAACCTTAGTTAGGTCGGGACCTCGGACCTCTTACTTTGGGGAAATTAGCATTTGAAGTTACTATTCGTAAGTATCAATAGAAACTTGGTTAAGTATGGTCCTCGGACCATAACCTAGTGAAAATTGATATCTTATCATTTGTTAAACAGAACCTTAGTTATGCCGGGTCCTCGGACCTTCTACTTAGGGGAAATTAGCATTCGAAGTTACTATTCTTAAGTATAAAAAAAAAACTTGGTTAAGTATGGTCCTCAGACTACAAACCTAGTGAAAATTGATATCTTATCATTTGTTAAACAAAACTTAGTTATGTCGGGTTCTCGACCTCCTACTTTGGGGAAATTAGCATTTGAAGTTACTATTCTTAAGTATCAAACAGAAACTTGGTTAAGTATGGTCCTCGGACCACAAACTTAGTGGAAATTGATATCTTATCATTTGTTAAACAGAACCTTAGTTAGGTCGGGTCCTCGGACCTCCTACTTTGGGGAAATTAGCATTTGAAGTTACTATTCGTAAGTATCAAATAGAAACTTGGTTAGTATGGTCCTCGGACCACAAACCTAGTGGAAATTGATATCTTATCATTTGTTAAACAGAACCTTAGTTATGCCGGGTCCTCGGACCTCCTACTTGGGGAAATTAGCATTTGAAGTTACTATTCTTAAGTATCAAATAGAAACTTGGTTAAGTATGGTCCTCGGACCACAAACCTAGTGGAAATTGATATCTTATCATTTGTTAAACAGAACCTTAGTTAGGCCGGGTCCTCAGACCTCCTACTTTGGGGAATTAGCATTTGAAGTTACTATTCTTAAGTATTAAACAGAAACTTGGTTAAGTATGGTCCTCGGACCACAACCTAGTGGAAATTGATATCTTATCATTTGTTAAACAGACCTTAGTTAGGTCGGGACCTCGGACCTCTTACTTTGGGGAAATTAGCATTTGAAGTTACTATTCGTAAGTATCAAATAGAAACTTGGTTAAGTATGGTCCTCGGACCATAAACCTAGTGAAAATTGATATCTTATCATTTGTTAAACAGAACCTTAGTTATGCCGGGTCCTCGGACCTTCTACTTAGGGGAAATTAGCATTTGAAGTTACTATTCTTAAGTATAAAAAAAAAAACTTGGTTAAGTATGGTCCTCAGACTACAAACCTAGTGAAAATTGATATCTTATCATTTGTTAAACAAAACCTTAGTTATGTCGGGTTCTCGGACCTCCTACTTTGGGGAAATTAGCATTTGAAGTTACTATTCTTAAGTATCAAACAGAAACTTGGTTAAGTATGGTCCTCGGACCACAAACTTAGTGGAAATTGATATCTTATTATTTGTTAAACAGAACCTTAGTTAGGTCGGGTCCTCGGACCTCCTACTTTGGGGAAATTAGCATTTGAAGTTACTATTCGTAAGTATCAAATAGAAACTTGGTTAAGTATGGTCCTCGGACCACAAACCTAGTGGAAATTGATATCTTATCATTTGTTAAACAGAACCTTAGTTATGCCGGGTCCTCGGACCTCCTACTTTGGGGAAATTAGCATTTGAAGTTACTATTCTTAAGTATTAAATAGAAACTTGGTTAAGTATGGTCCTCGAACCACAAACCTAGTGGAAATTGATATCTTATCATTTGTTAAACAGAACCTTAGTTAGGCCGGGTCCTCAGACCTCCTACTTTGGGGAAATTAGCATTTGAAGTTACTATTCTTAAGTATTAAACAGAAACTTGGTTAAGTATGGTCCTCGGACCACAAACCTAGTGGAAATTGATATCTTATTATTTGTTAAACAGAATCTTAGTTAGGCTGGGTCCTCGGACCTCCTACTTTGAGGAAATTAGCATTTGAAGTTACTATTCTTAAGTATCAAACAGAAACTTGGTTAAGTATGGTCCTTGGATCACAAACCTAGTGGAAATTGATATCTTATCATTTGTTAAACAAAACCTTAGTTATGCCGGGTCCTCGGACCTCCTACTTTGGGGAAATTAGCATTTGAAGTTACTATTCTTAAGTGTTAAACAGAAACTTGATTAAGTATGGTCCTCGAACCACAAACCTGGTGGAAATTGATATCTTATCATTTGTTGAACAACACCGTAGTCACTGTTCTTATTCTTATCACACGTTTTGGGGAAATCGGTATTCTACCATTCATTAACTTGGATCTCAAGTTCTATATCTTTAGGTGTTAAACAAATTTTTTATAAGGAATGGTCCTCGGACCTTACATCCTACTGAAAGTAATACCTCAGATTACAAAGGTTTAACCATCAAATGGGTTTTCTAACTAAGGCATTGTTTAATATCCAAACTAAGTTACATGGCTGTTTAGAAGTTATAGTTGTTTGACTGTTGGGGTTAAACTTATTTATTCTATTTCCTCCTTTAACTATGTATTAGTGAGAACTTTCATGACAAGCACAAAAAGGATAAAGTAAAACTAATACAACATGAATGAAAGTTGAATAAAATTGTTCTTCATTAATTATATACATAAAAAAAAAGGGAGTACAGAAAGGTCCTATACTAGGCCCTAAGCTAGGGTAGGGGGTCTTGGAGAGAGCTGCTGCCAGCCTTAGTGCTCTTCAGTTCCAGCTCAAAGGTAGACAAAACTTGCTTCCCTTTGTCTGTTGAAGGAATGAGGGGCTCTACGTTTTGAATCTGCTCCTTCTCGGCGCCACCACACTCGTCCTTCTCTTTATGGGAACCTGTAGGTTTTGTAGGATCAAGAACAAGTTCTTGCACCACGGGAGGGAGGGCAGGAGAGGCAACAACAGGAGGGTCTTTAATCTCCTGTATGTCTAGGGGAAGTCAAATGTTTTCGGGCTTCCTCAGCTAGGAAGCTTGAGGAACCCCTGCTACATTCATGGCCTCTCCCCAGACCTGCTGACAGTACTCTCAGCACAAGGCTGCAAAGGCCTCTGTCAACAGTTCTTGCGTTCTAGTCACCCCCTCCTGATATCTGGCCTTCTTCGCGGCCTCTAGTGCGTGCTTGTGGGTGCGAGCCTCCTCCTTCACCAGCGTAAGCTCCTTCTCCAAGTCAGAGCGTGCCTGTTGGACTTGAGAGAGCTCATCGTCCTTTTGGCAAAGAAGCTTACATTGCCCCTCCACTTGATTCTCCATCGTCTTTAAGCTGGCCTCGGTACCATCTTTCTCTCTTTTTAAATCGGCCAGCTGCGATGTGATCTTCCCATTCTCTGCTAGGACCTGGCCTAGGGACCTTTCTGCCTCTTGCCTTAGCTCTTGCTCCATCCCAGCTCGCTTCCGAGAATCCTCCACGAACTTCTCGGCCGCAAAGACTTCTTGGATGGCCTACAAAAAAATGTTGGGGGTTAAATGTGATAACGTATTTACAAACGAACCAAGAGCACAAGTGTGAAGTGGAACTCACCAGAGCTAAGTCCCTTTTTAATGAAAGGAACAGCTGAGGCTAGCCCATCTTCTCTAAGGCATCCATGTCCTTGGGCAGCAGAAGAGGACGCTCCAACGCCTCGGCCAGGTAGAGGGCATGGCCTTGTTGGAATGACTTGATGTTGGACTGGAGGGGAATTGGTGCCCCGTCCAATCTCAGCTCGGGAGACCACAAAGCTGGTGCTCGGCGCACCTCGGCCATGTCCCTGATCTCCCCGCTTTCAACTAAGCGGGCGCGCCCTTTGCCCTTATCCAGCTTCTGCTGCTGGGCCGGCGCTGGCTGCTGTTTCAATTTCTTTTGCTTTTCACCACCAGCCCCCTCGGCCTCCATCTTCCTTTTCTTTTTTGGATCTTCGGCTGGAGGCTTGGGGTCTGCTGGAGGAGGAGGTGGTGGCAAAGCTGGGGGAACTTGGGACCCTCTCATTCCCTTTTTGGCCACTCTCGCCCCTCTCGCGGTCATAAGGCCCTTAAGCTCGTCCATTTCTTCCTCGATGGAGCTGTCGTCTGGACGTGCTATCACTAAGCCCGCGATCCCAGAGGTCTCGGCTGGCTCTTCTTCCTCGTCGGAAAGAATAACGAACAGGTTTCCGCGAGGTTGTTGGGCGTCCTCGAGTTGAAATTGTTCTATTTCCTCGTCCAATGTGTTTGAAGAAGACACTTGCTCCTCTGGGACAGCAGTTGCCTGAGAGTGCGCGGCGAGAGGGATTGCCGCAATGGGCTGTGTGTACAGGATGGTGTCGGGGTCGTCAGGAAGGTCGTGGTCGGCCAAGAATTGTGGTCTGGCTACGTGAATCCTCCTACGCCTCCGGTCACCGGCAATGATGGCGTTCTCAATCTCCTGGAAGTCGGAAGAGATAGGGTCGTACCCTAATATCAAATGAGCCGCCCTAAGTTGTAAGTCTTTGCTGACGAACACCTCGGAGCGTAGCACTCGATTCAAATCTGCAACGTTGCAGTGGCTTAAGCATGGGCTCACGTGTTGCTTATCTGCAAAGAAAGACATCAAAATAAACAAACATGGTCAGATTCGTAGAACATGTAATAAATTAAAGTTAGACGCTCAAGTAAATGCAAATGCACATTTCTAGATGTTAGAGGGAGTTATGGGGTGGGAAGTCAAATCCTAAGGTGTCGCACCTGGATCTCCCCACTCAACTGGGCAGTGGGGGCCGTCGTGCCAGTTGCTTGAGACGATGAGGTAGTCGTCCTTCATGCCTTTATTGGACTTGGGCAGACAGGAGATTAACCTAACTACGCTAGAGCGGGATTTGATATAATAACCTACTCTAGTGAGTTTGTGGATTTCGTACATAAAAGTGACATCATGCTAGGTGAGGTGCAGACCCATTTGCTCGTTTAGAGCATCGACGCTTCCTAAGACTCTAAAAACGTTGGGAGTGCACTGATCGGGGCACAACCGGTGGTTGCGGAGGTACTCCCTGGTTACGCTTTTCATTGGGAGGGTCATCCCACCTTCTACGAAGGCGACCATCGGGATAATGACCTCTCCGGTTTTCCTAGAGCCGGCCACGGCTTCTGCCGGGCAGTATTTTAAACCTGCGTCACTAGGAATGTGATACTTAACTCTAAAACCCTCCATCCCAGCAGCGGTGTCAACTAGACACTTAAATTTTCCCATTAGAAAGGAGCAAAAGATTAAGTTTTAAGAGGAAGAACGGTTAAAATGAGAGCCGAGGATAGGATCCAAGGAGAAGGGGTTGAGGAAAGAGAATAGGCACTTACAATTTGGAGTTGTGCGAATTTCCACGGATTTCTGCAGAGAAAAGGTGATTACTGATGTTTTGATGGGATTAGCCTCTGAAGAAATAAATGAAGGCACAGGTTCCCAAAGCGTCACAACGTGCGGGAAGCGGCCTCGAAATTGTATTCGTCCCGCCCAAATTTTCAGGGGGTAACAAGGGCCGTTAGATGTTCATCTCACCGTTGAATGTGGGAGACAAGGTGTAACTTACGGTAATAAATGCGCGCGTTTTTGAAATTAAAACCGCCAGGTGGCACCCTCTGGAACACGAAACGATCTCCACACGCTCAGTTATTTATAAAACGTGTGGGGTAAGTTCTCGTTAGATCAAAACTCTATTTTTCTCCTCGGATGTTGAAAAATAGAGTTTTGAGGGGCTATTGTGGGGAGTAAAAGGACCCAAGTAGGCATTTGGGCCTTTAGGCTCTAATAAGGAGGGCCGATCTGTTCTTGAGCTAAGGATTTGTTAGTACTGCGAATCGGCCCATACGCCGAGGGTCCGAGGACATGTCCGAGAGTGAGTTTCTCCTCGGACGGACCCAAGAGAACTCGGAGCTTCACTATGAAGGTCAAGGTACAATTTTGGAAAGACTATTGGTTAAAAGGGGGAACCCCTGAATGTTGTAGACATACCAGTTGTTAGGAAAATATCATGAGCAAAGGCTGCCTCCTCCACATTAAAGATTCTGCACCTACCTCCCTGGCCGCATTAATGGGGAAGTGACCCCTGAACAGTAGGACTGAAATTTCTGGTTACTATTCAAAGGCACTAAGGGAAGAAATATCTAAGAGGGAGAGAATTTGAGCAACACATGGAAAAGCATTAGGGAAAGAAGTATTTAAAGAGGGGTGAAGGCCAAAAGAGGGAGATCGGTCAATTGTAAAGAAAGAAATTAAGAATTTCAACCTTTAAGAAAGAAAGAGAAATAATACAGAAGTGGTCCTCGGCTTACGTCCGAGGAGGTCCATTTGTAATCATCATTCATTATTTACAAATGCTTGCCCTCCTTAGCTTGTTATCAAATTCTCAATACCTCTAACCTAAATTTCAAGCCCACACTCTACAAATTTCATTGTTTAAGGCTCATTGAACCTGAGCCCGTAATTGTCTTTGGGTCTAGGTGCAATTGTGCACTTACACATAAAATGGACCGATTAATAGGTGTTCTTAAGGCATTTATTAATGAAAAAGTTCTGATAGTACTTTTATGTGAAATAAATAATAAAAAACTGTAAAAAAAAAAAAAAATTAGCTACATTTTTCCTTATTAATAATATTTTTCTAAAAGTATTTCTTAAACAAATAGGGTTTGGCTTACCTCCAGTACTTTTTAAACTGGAATCTCCGTTTGTTTTAATGAGAAATTGCCACATCATTCGCTAACTAAATAAAAGGTGGAGATTAAAATCCACTACTACTTGTTAGTGCATATTTGAAATAAAACGAAACCTCTAGTTAAAAAAGTACTGGAGATAAGTCAAATCCAAACAAATGAACTTAGGTGTATCCATTAACAAAATCCAACATAAAATTAAGGATTAATTATAGAAATTTTCCTATACCCTTTTTTATGTGAGTCATCTATCAAAAGAAAATCAAGTAAGTTATCGCATTTAGAAAAAAGAGTGATGTGTGTGAGTTTAAAGCTTGCGCTGCACATTTAAGGGTTAGATCTATTTTACTCAACTTAAATAAGGTTTTAAGTGGTGGAAATTCTTGATAAAATATTTTCGTTAAAAGGATTATTTTATGAGTTTATCATGGATAAAGTATTAAGTTCAACTTAGACATGTGTGGGTTAAGCTTTGTTGTCCAAGTAATAACTTTTATCACTTTATTTTATTTTTTTGTCATTAAATTTGTGCAAAACAATTTTTCCTAAACAATATGTTCGTTAACCAGAACATATATTTGTAGTCTCTTATTCATAATTTTTAATCATAAACTTTATCCCATAAAAAAAGATATATATATATATATATATGTGTGTGGGTGTGTGTGTGTGTGTGTGTATATTTAGTGTTTATATATGCAGAGTGAAAGAGAAACAAAGAAATACAATTTTGCTTGATGTGCATGGAGATTATAATGTCTTCTACTCTTAATAGATCATTGTATTATAGGGGGAAAACATTTGGGTCTTAAAGAACCATTAATTTTGTGAGAGGGCAATCTTAGGGTGTGTTTATTTGAAGGTGAGATAGGGTGAATGAAATTTTTGGAGAGAAAATGGAAATGAAAATTCTTTTGAGTGTGTTTGGTTGGGTGGGAGGAAGAAAAATAAATAGTGGGACCTAGGTGTTTTCTTCTTGAGCTCACCAAAAGTTTTCTTTTTTAAATGGAGAGAAAACTAAATGGAGAAAATAAAGCTGCTTTATAGACAAAAATACCCTTGCTAGTTCATATCCTTTTTTTTCCCTTATTTTGTTTGTGCTAAGCACGTTGCCTCCTTCTTTTTTTTCTTTTTTTTTTTTTTTTTTTTTTTATCTTTTCTTCCTCTACCGTGCTTCTTTTTTTTTTTCTTTTTTTTTTGATTTCCTAGGCTAAGAGTGGCACATTGCCTCTTTTTTTCTTTTTTCTTTTTTTTTTCTTGCATGGACGTTGCTTTTTTTTTTTTTTTTTTTTCTCTAGACGGTGGGTGTGATAGTTGTTTTTTTTTTTTTTTTTCTTCTTTACTTTGTTTAACTAGATATGATATTTTTTTTGGACATGATTTTTATTTTTTAATAATTGGGTGATTGCTTTTTTTTTTTTATTTGCTTATCACTTTTCTGTTTTAATTGGACATCATTTTTTAACAAGGTTGTACGAGTAAATTATATAAATTCACTTTTTCCATCTCTCCAGTTTTCCACTCCCAACCAAACAAAAATGAGATAAATAAAATTTTTTTTATCCTACTACTTTCCATCATCTCACCATTTCTATCCTTCCACTTTTTACCCCTTCAACCAAACAGGCCCTTAAGAAAATTGTGTCACATAGAATTCTTATAAGTTTTGCATCATCCTTTCGGTCTATGAGTTACTTAATAATTTTTATAGATTTCTTCTATTTTTGTTATTGCCTATTTAATTGTTGTGTTTTTATTTATGATGATTTGTTTATGTTGCTCTCTGTTTATATAATCCAAAATAAATTAATTTTTTACAATATACTATACCCAACACATTGTGCTCGAAACTAAACTAATAAACAAGAAAAACTAAATTCAAAAGTAATGATCACAACATGGTAAGATTAATATTGTTCTTAAAAAAAATGAAGAAGAAACATATTGTAAGTGCACAATTGCACCTGGCCCTAAGAACAGTTATGGGCTCAGGCCCAATGAGCCTTGAACAATATGTAACTTTGTAGAGTGTGGGCTTAAAACCCAGGTTAGAAGCGCTTAAGGAATAAATGACAAGCTAAAAAGCTATAACGCTTAAAAGTAATAAAAAGTTTGTAATTCCACCTCCTCGGATATGAGCCGAGGACTGTTCTTATAGTAAGTTTCCTTTTTTTTTTTTTTTTTTTTAGGTTACCAAAAATGGGAGCCCCTATTTCTGTTCCGGACCCCTCCTTAAATACTACTCCATTTGATATTTGTTACACGTGTTGCCTTCACCTTCCTTTGACCTAGATATTTTTCTTCCTAGTGCCTTTGAATAGTAACCAGAAGCTTCACTTCCACTGTTCAGGCGTCACTTCCCCAAATGCGGCCAGGGTGGTAGGTGCAGGGTCTTTAATGTGGAGGTGTCAGTCCTCAACTTGAGTATATCTCCAATCATCGTGCTTCTAGGTTGTTCAAGAGTTCACCCCTTTAAACGTTGGTCTTTACCGTGTCCTCCCTTGTCATTTCAGAGAAATTCCGGTCCTTCTGTGTCCGTCTGAGGATAGAATCAACCTCGGCTATGTCCTCGGACCCTCGGCGAACGGGCCGACTTGTAGCACTAAGGAATCCTGAACTCAAGAGCAGGTCGGCCCTCCTAAAGTACGGCCCAAAGGCCTTGTACCCACCAGGGCCTTTTTACTCCCCACAATAGCCCCTCAAAATTCTAATTTTCGACGTCCGAAGAGAAAAATAGAGTTTTGATCCGAAGAGAACTAATTTTGCACACTTCATGAATGATTGCACGTATGGAAACGCTTCATGGTTCAGAAGATGCCACCTGGCGGTTCCATTTTCAAAAACGCGCGCATTTATTACTGTAAGTTACACTTGTCCCCCACGTTCAACGGTGAGATGAGCATCCAACGGCCCTTGTTTCTCCATGAAAATTTGGGCGGGGGAAAAACTAATTTCGAGGCCGCCATTCCGCACGTCGTGACGCTTCGGGAACCTGCGCCTTCATTTAATTGCCAGGGACTGATCCATCAAAACATCAACAATCATATTTCGCCTTCAGAAAAACCGTGGAAATTTGCATATCCTCAAACTCCGTAAGTTCTAACTCACCACTCATTCATTCTTAACCTTTTATCCTCGGACTTTGTCCTCGGCTGTCTTGGTAGACACCTCCCTCTCTAGAGTCTAGCCTTTCACTCTTTTCTAATGGGTAAATTAAGTGCCTTGTTTACTGCCGCCGGAATGGAAGGCTTCAGAGCCAAATACCACATTCCCGGTGACGTAGGCTTAAAATATTGCCCGGCGGGGGCTGTGGCCGGTTCTAGGAAGGAGGGGAGGTCATAATCCCAATGATAGCCTTTATAGAAAGCGGGATTACCCTCCCAATGAAACCTGTAATGAGGAATATTTTCGCAACCATCGGTTGTGTCCCGATCAATGCCTCCCCAACGTTTTTAGAGTTTTAGGTAGCGTCGATGCCTTAAATGAACAAATGGGTTTAAACCTCACATGGCACGACGTCGTTTTCTGTATGAAGCCCATAAACTATCCAACGTAGGTTATTACATTAAGTCCCATCCAGTGTCGTTAGGCTAATCTCCTGCTTGCCCAAGTCCAACAAAGGCATGAAGGACGACTACCTGATCGTCTCTGAAACTGGCACGACGGTCTCCACTGCCCAGTACAGTGGGGGGATCCAGGTGCGACACCTGAGGACTAACCTCCCCACCCAAAACCTCCCTCAACACTAACAAACTTGCATATTTCGATATATTTTTATTTGTTTATCTTTATCTCTTGTTGTGTGAGTCTGACCACGTTGTTTAATTTCTCATCTTTTCTTGCAGATAAGCAAAATGTGCGCCCTCGTTTGAGTCTTTGCAACGTTGCCGACCTAAACCGGGTACTTCGATCCGAGGTGTTCGTTAGCGAAGACCGGCAGCTCCGAGCCGCTCACCTGATCCTAGGATACAATCCCATCTCCTCGGACTTCCAGGAGATAGACAACGCTATAATTGCCGGTGACCGAAGACGAAGGAGGATCAACGTAGCCCGGCCCCACTTTCTGGATGACCGCGACCTCCCAGACGCTCCTCAAACCGTCCTGTACCTACGACCTATAGCGGCCATTCCCCTCGCCGTCCATTCCGAGGTAGCTGCTATCCCAGAAGAATAGGTCTCTTCCTCACATACGTTAGACGACGAGATAGACTAGTTCCAACTCGAAGAATACAACGAACCTCGAGGGAACCAGTTTGTCGTACTCTCTGATGAGGAGGAAGAAACTGCCGAAGCCTCTGGAATTGCTGGGTTCGTTGTCGCACTCCCAGAGGACGGATCCGGGGAAGATATGGACAGAATGAAGGACCTTCTCACTAACAGAGCCGCGAAGGTCACAGAGAAGAGGGCAGGGGCAACCCAAGTCCCTCCTACTCTGCCACTTCCCCCCCCTCCAGCTGAGCCAAAGGTTCCAGCCAAGGACCCCAAGAAGAAAAGAAAGGGGGAAGATGAAGGGGCAACCAACAAGGGCCCCAAGAGACAACGCAACCCACCCCCGCCAGCTCAGCAGCAAAAGACAGATAAAGGCAAGGGTAGGGCCCGCTCAGTTGAGAGCGGAGAGAACAAGGAAATGGCCGACGTGCGCCGAGCACAGGCCACCTGGTCCCCAGACTTGAAACTGGACGGCGCGCCTATCTCGTGTCAATCCAGTATAAGGGCGTTTCAACAAGGCCATGCCCACCACCTGGCCGAAGTGTTGGAGCGTCCTCTTTTGCTGCCCAAGGACATGGAGTCCTTGGAAAAAATGAGCCAACCGCAACTGTTCTTGTCCCTAAAAAGGGACTTGGCGCTGGTAAGTTGACTGCTGTTTGGAGAAGAGTTTCCTTTGCAACAATACTTATAACTTTCTGTTATACCTGACCTCATCATACTTCATTGCAGGCTGTTCAGGAGGCCTTTGTAGCTGAAAAGTTTATTGAAGACACTCGGAAGAAGGCCAGGGCCGAGCTGGAGATCAGATTGGAGACTGAGAAGTCCCTGGGAACGACCATTGCTGAGAATGAAAAACTGGTCGCGGAGGTGGCTGAGTTGAAGAGGGAGAAGAATGGGGTCGAGTCAAACCTGAAGACCATGAAAACCCAAATAGAGGGGCAACGCAAGCTCTTCCGCGAAAAAGATGAGGAGCTAACCCGAGCCGAAAAGGAACGCTCGGATCTGGAAAAGGAGCTTGCGTTGATGAAGGAAGAGGCCAGCAAGTTTCAAAATTCTTTGAAAGCTGCCAAGCAGGCAAGTTTCGAGGAAGGGGTGGCCACTACAGAGGAGCAGCTGACAGAGGCTTTCGCGGCCTTGTGCCGTGAATACTGTCAGAAAGTTTGGGGGGAAGCCCTAAATGTAGCTGGATTCCTCTATCTTCGGATCTGAGGAAATCGAGAAGATGAACATTTGGCTCCCCTTGAGATACAGGAGATCGAAGAGGCTCCTGCTGCTACTCCCACTCCAGAAACAACTCTTCCTGCCCTGCCTTCCATAGTCCCGGAGCCAGTTCCTGATCCTACAGAACCCTTGGGTTCCAACAAAGAAAAGGAAGGTGACGGGGACGCCGAGAAGGATCTCAGCCAAGCCATGGAGCACGATGTCCCACCAACAAAGGCAGTGGATAAAGGAAAACAAATCCTTACTCCTTTTGAAGTGGAGCTCAAAAAGACTGAGGCACCCAGCACCTCTCATGCAGATCCTCCTTACCAGCTTAGGGTCGAGCTTAGGGTTTTTCTTTCTCCATATTTATCCTTACATGTAATAAGCGCTTATGTTATTGATAAAGAATCATTTACTTAAATTTTACTCGTTTTGCATTGTTTTTACTTTGTTCATTTTGTACTTGTTATTGAAGTTTCTTAAAGTAAACAAATCTAACTCCAAGGATAGCACAATCATAGCCTCTACGCGATCCTATGTATATCATTAAACACTTGGCAAGAAGTGGACCGATTGAATATATTAATACTGACTTAGTTTAAAAAAGAGAAGCTTCATATCACAATTAAACCTTTATGATATGTAACATTATCATTAATAGGATGACAGGTCCGAGGAAATATTTAACAATTGAAGAAAAAAATTTAAGGTCCGAATCAATGCACAGTAAGGTACTGCCTCCCAAGAATAATAAGAGTTTTTTTGACCAAGTCTACGGTCCGAGTAGTAGACTTCGTCAATTTGCATAGTTCTGTTCATCCCTTGGATAAATTTGTTTAACACTTAAGACTATAAGAAATTTAACAGTTGATTAGAACTTCATTCCATTGAATCCCTTAGAACATCAAGCTCAAGTGTGGATTTCCGAATGACCAAAAATCAATTTCCACAAGATTTATTGTCCAAGGACCATATTTGACCAAGTTTCTGTTCGGTTGTTAAGAACAGTCACTTCAGATATTAAATTTCCCAAAGTATGAGGTCCGAGGACCCACATAAACTAAGGTTCTGTTTAATAAATGATAGGAGATCAATTTCCACAAGGTTTTTGGTCGAGGACCACACTTACCAAGTTTCTGTTTGATTCTTAAAGAATTGCTACCTCAAATGTTAATTTCCCAAAGTAGGAGGTCCGGGGACCCGACATAACTAAGGTTCTGTTTAACAAATGACAAGACATCAATTTCCACAAGGTTTGTGGTCCGAGGACTACACTAAACCAAGCTTATGTTGATTCTTAAAGAATTGTTACCTCAAATGTTAATTTCCCGAAGTAGGAGGTCCGGGGACCCGAATAAATAAGGTTCTGTTTACAAATGACAAGACATCAATTTCCACAAGGTTTGTGGTCCGAGGACTACACTAACCAGAGTTCTGTTTGATCTTAAAGAATTGTTACCTCAAATGTTAATTTTCCCAAAGTAGGAGGTTCGGGGACCGACATAACTAAAGTTCTGTTTAACAAATGACAAGACATCAATTTCCACAAGGTTTATGGTCCAAGGACCATATTTGACCAAGTTCCGTTCGGTTCTTAAGAACAGTCACTTCAGATATTAATTTTCCCAAAGTATGAGGTCGAGGACCCAACATAACTAAGGTTCTGTTTAATAAATGATAGGAGATCAATTTCCACAAGGTTTTTGGTCCGAGGACCACACTTAACCAAGTTTCTGTTTGATTCTAAAGAATTGCTACCTCAAATGTAATTTTCCCAAAGTAGGAGGTCCGGGGACCCGACATAACTAAGGTTCTGTTTAACAAATGACAAGACAAATTTCCACAAGGTTGTGGTCCGAGGACTACACTTAACCAGCTTCTGTTTGATTCTTAAAGAATGTTACCTCAAATATTAATTTTCCCGAAGTAGGAGGTCCGGGGACCCGACATAACTAAGGTTCTGTTTAACAAATGACAAGACATCAATTTCCACAAGGTTTGTTGGTCGAGGACTACACTTAACCAAGCTTCTGTTTGATTCTTAAAGAATTGTTACCTCAAATGTTAATTTTCCCAAAGTAGGAGGTCGGGGACCCGACATAACTAAGGTTCTGTTTAACAAATGACAAGACATCAATTTCTACAAGGTTTGTGGTCCGAGGACTACACTTAACCAAGTTTCTGTTTGATTCTTAAAGAATTTCTACCTCAAATGTAATTTTCCCAAAGTAGGAGGTCCGGGGACCCGACATAACTAAGGTTCTGTTAACAAATGACAAGACATTAATTTCCACAAGGTTTGTGTCCGAGGACTACACTTAACCAGCTTCTGTTTGATTCTTAAAGAATTGTTACCTCAAATGTTAATTTTCCGAAGTAGGAGGTCCGGGGACCCGACAACTAAGGTTCTGTTTAACAAATGACAAGACATCAATTTCCACAAGGTTTGTGGTCGAGGACTACACTTAACCAAGCTTCTGTTTGATTCTTAAAGAATTGTTACTTGGAAATTCATGAAATATTAATAATTTTCGAATAAGTACAAACAGCAGTAAACTTTATTAATAGTAATACCTTCGTAGGTTATTTACATCACACGGCCGTGGTATAATATTTTCATCTAATCAGCTAGCCGATAAGATCCTATCCCTGCTACTGAAATAATACGATAGGGGCCTTCCCAGTTGGGTCCTAGCTTGCCCCAGGCTGGGTTCTTAGCGGTGCCCACAACCTTTCTTAACACAAGATCACCAGGTGCTAGTGGCCTCAGCTTCACGTGGGATCATATCCCCGTTTAAGTTTTTGTTGGTAATAAGCCATCTGGACCATAGCTGCCTCACGTCGTTCTTCAAGTAAGTCAAGACTTTTCTCCAGGAGCCCATCGTTGCTCTCGGTATAAAAAGAACTCGTCTTAGGGTGGGAAAACCAGATTCTAGAGGTATCACCGCCTCGGCTCCATAAGTCATAGAAATGGCGTTTCTCTAGTGGACCTGCGCGGTGTGGTTCGATATGTCCACAGAACGTGAGGGAGTTCTTCTACCCATCTACCTTTCGCATCATCCAACCTTTCTTCAACCGTTGACAATGACCTTGTTAACGGCCTCGGCTTGGCCATTTCCTGAGGATAGGATGGGGTGGAGTACCTGTTATGATACCCATGTCACCACAATATTGCCTAAACGCCTTGCTGTCAAATTGAACACCATTGTCAGAGATAAGCGTGTGTGGTATGCCGAATCTAGTAAAATATTTTCCAGATGAACTTCTGGAATCAACATCTCTAATATTTGCCAAGGGCTCGGCCTCAACCCATTTAGTGAAATAGTCTGTTCCCACTAAAAGCCATCTTTGTGCCTATGGCCCTCGGAAATGGCCAAACTATATCTAGTCCCCACTGTGCGAGGGCCAAGGGAGGAAAGGGGGGTTAAGAACTCCTCCAGGTTGATGGATATGGGGGGCGAACCTCTGACATTGATCACATTTCCTGGCGTAATCTTGAGCCTCCCTTTGCATATTGGGCCACCAGTAACCCTGAGTCAAAGCTCTGTGGGCTAAGGATCTCCCCCCAGTGTGGCTGCCACAAATCCCTTCATGCAGTTCTTCCAGAAGCCCTTCGGTTGAGTCTGGGTGTACACACAACAAGTACGGTACTGAAAAGGATCATTTATATAGTTTCTGATCCTCAGACAACCAGAAACGTGGTGCTTTTCGGCGTACCTTATCTACTTCTGATTTGTCCTCAGGGAGAACATCATTCCTAAGAAAGGATATGATCGGGTCCATCCAACTATGCCCAGGTCTTATGAGATGAATGCGAGGCGCATTGGTGGTGACAAGAGTGGGTTATAGTAAATCCTCGATAAGGATAACCCTAGGTAAAACTTGAGCCGAGGTTGTTGCCAGCGTAGCTAAGGAGTCTGCATGGGTGTTTCCAGTCCGAGAGATGTGAACCAAGACAAAGGAGTCAAACTCAGCTTGCTGACGTTTGACCTAGGCCAAATACTCCTGCATTCTTGGATCTCTGGCTTCCATGGTTCCCATGACCTGGCCGACCACCAGCTGAGAGTCCGAGAAGACACAGACATCCTTCCCACCCATTCTGTGCACCATTCTCATTCCCACCAAGACTGCTTCGTACTCGGCCTCATTATTGTGGCCGAGAACGCCAATCTCATAGATTTTTTCAAAGACAATTTCCTCGGGGGAGATCAGAACAAGTCCAACACCAGACCCTCTCTGATTGGCCGCCCCATCCACATACACTTTCCAGGTCGGAGATATTGCCGCTGTGATCACACCAACTGATTTTTCACCCACGGGGAAGTCTCCTAGATTTTTCCCCAGCAAGGCTCAGAAAACTCCGCCACCAGGTCAGCGAGGACCTTGACCCTTCACCGAGGTGCGAGGTCTGTATTTAACGTCAAAAGCCCCCAGGATGGTCCCCCACTTTGCTATTCTTCCGAGTAGTCGGCGCTGCGCAGGCACTACCTAAGAGGCAATTGGGTCAGAACGACCACTGTATGGGACTGAAAATAATGGGGAAGCTTTCGCGTGGTGTGAACAACGGCCAGAAGCGCTTTTTCCAAAGGTAGATAACGCACCTCGGCATCACCAACGATTTGCTAATGTAATACACGGTCTTTGCACACCGTTATCATCCTTGTCAGGACCAGGCTGACCGCGTGGACGGCCACTGCCAGATAAGCAAATAAAATCTCATGCGCCTATGGACGATGAGAGAATAGGCGGCGAGAAAAGATAATGCTTGAGTGTTGAAAAGCTAACTCGCAGTCCTCGGACCATTGAAACCCTTTCCACTGTTCAACAACTAGAAGAATGGACGACAGCGATCGGCTGACCGAGTATGAATCGATTCAAAGCAGCTATCATTCCTGTTAACTTTTGAATTTCCTTTGGGTTCCGAGGAGGCTGCAAGTCCTGGATAGCCTTGACCTGCGATGGATTACCTCTATACCTCTATGAGTAATCATATATCCCAAGAACTTTCCAGACCACAAACCGAAAGAGCACTTTGAGGCGTTGAGGCGCAACTTGTACTTTCTTAGAATTTGAAAGTGTCAGACAAATCCTTTAAGTGTGAGGGTATGTTTTGCTTTTCACCACCATGTCGTCCACGTACACTTCGATGGTTTTCCCCATCTGCTGTTCAAACATTCTGGTCATCATCCTTTGATAGGTAGCCCAGCATTCTTCAAACCGAATGGTATGACCTTATAGTGAAATTTCCTATTGGAGTAATGAAAGCAGTCTTCTCTTGATCCTCCAACGCCAGGGGAATTGATGGTAACCCGGAAAGCGTCCAAAAACTCATCCGAGGATGTCCGACGGTGGCATCCACCAATTGATCAAACGCGGATAGGGAACGAATCTTTGGGACAGGCCTTGTTCAGGTCCGTGAAGTCCACACAGACCCTCCACGTTCCATTCTTCTTCTTGACTACGACAGTATGAGCCAACCACTCAGGGTAGAAGACTTCTTTGATAGCCCGGCCTTCTTAAGTTTAGCCACCTCTCCTTTACGGGCCTCGGAGTGTTCCTTGAAGAGCGCCGAGGTGGCTGCCTTCTGGGACGATGGCCGAGTCGACATTTAAGTGATGACAAATGAAGCTCGGATCAATGCCTGGAGCCTCGTAAGGATCCCATGCAAAGACGTCAACATTTTCCTCAAAAATTCTATCAATTCCATCTTCTCCTGGTATGGCAAAAGTGTACCGACTTGGAAGAACCTCTCCGGGTCGTCGGCAACTGGGAATTTCTCTAATTGCTCACAATGTGTCTCCTCTCCTGGCAGAACCAGATGCGTCAGGAGGCGTTAATGCTATAAGCCTTTGGTGACCAAAGCGAAGGCTCAATTCCCGTCTGGTGCAATACGCAGCTGATATGCACTGCCTGGCTACCGATTGGCTGCCGAGGATTTCCTCAACACATTCCCCGAGGGGAACTTGACCTTCACATGCAAGGTAGAGGAGACAGCCCCCAACGCATGCAACCAAGGCCTGGCGAGGATGGCTGTATATGGAGAATATGCATCGATGACAATGAAATCCACTCTACGTTTCTGAGAGGATCGAACGGGCAAACGAATTTGTCCTCTCGGCATAACAGATTATCTTCAAAGCTTATGAGGGGCGAATCATAAGAGTCAGGTCTTCAATCCTCAATCTAGCACCTTAAATAGATCAGGGTACATGATATCTGCATCGCTGCCCTGGTCTATCATTACCCTTCTGACGTCATAACTTCCTATCCTGAGGGTAACACAAGGGCATCGTCATGGGGTGAATGGTACCAGCCTTGTCCTCCTCGGAAAATCCCAAGACTGGCAATATGACTTCATCCTCTCGGCCTGCAACCTGCATCCTCGGCTTGAGAATGAGAGACTGCCATCACCCTAGTCGGGCCTGACCCGGTCCTGCCAGGTGCAGCGAAGATGACATTGATGGTTCCATGCTGGCCGAGAGGAGTTGTTCCTCTGATTGTTTGAGCGGCTTGATTGCCTGCCTGGCAGGCTGACACAAATGATGCTTTAACTCCTTCACTGATGAGCTGCTCCAAGTGGTTCCAAAGGGTCCGACAGTTCTCGGTGGTATGGCCCACATCCTGGTGGTATTGACCAAAGAGGTTTGATCCTCTTTGCAGGGTCCCCTGCATCTTACTAGGCACTTAAAGAAGGGCTCCTTACGAAACTTTCTCCAGTAATGATGCACTGGCTCTCTGAATACTGTATTTACAGCTTGAGGTGCTGCGAGTTGGACTGTCCGAAATAATCTCTCCTCGGCCTACTGTTATGTATCGGTCCGACCTGAAATCCCTTCTCTCCTGCGGGATGGATAACTTTCTCTCTTTCCTTTCCTTGTGCTGGTCCTCCTCTACCCTCTTATATTCATCATGCGATCCATAAGGCGACGTACGCTGCGGACAGGCTTTTTCGTCAAAGACTTCTCAAGTCGTGGTTTGTAGGAAGACCTACCTTAAAGGTATTCAACGCCACTTCATCGAAGTCGCCATCTATCTCGTTAAACATCTCCAGTAACGGTCGGAGTATGTTTTCAGTGTCTCTCCTTCTTTCATGGTCATGGACAACAGCGAGTCCAATGGCCGAGGGACTCTGCTACAAGTAATAAAACGGCGAAGTGAATGACCTAGTCAACTCCCCAAATGACCTATGGATCCTGACTTAAGGCTGTTGAACACTCATGGCCACAGGTCCAAGCTAGAAGGGAAGACTTACAAATCAGCGTCTCGTTGTGAGAGTGTACAGCCATCCTTTGGTTGAAATGACTCACGTGCTCACGAATCAGTCCGGCCATTATAGATGGTAAAGGTGGGCTGAGTAAATCTCCTGGGAGCCTTCCCTTCTCAATCCTCGCGAAAACGGAGATTGGAGAGCTGGTGCAACGCCCTGCTCATAGCATCGTTGCCTAGGCCCCTAGAAGGAACCCTTTTGCGCTTGCGGGCTGGCTGATCTTCCTCCCCACCGGAGGACGCTGAGCTGGGGGGTGAGCGCGTTCCTGAGTCGTAGCCATCTCCCCCATCTTCCCCAGAGGAAGGACTGGACGAGGGCGGTGAAGACTTACGTCTGGCGCGGCGTAACTTCCTCTTCAAGCGGTTGATCTCCTCCTGCATGGCTCTAGAACCATCGTCATGGGTGGTGCTAGCCCCACCAGGAGTATGGCTAGCCCTTGGGTACTCTGAATGGACACTTCCTTCACGATCCCTTCGACGTTCGAGGCGCTCGAAATGATCTTCAGGTTGCGATCCCTGTGACTCTGCATGGTGAGCGCCTAAGCCTGCCATGATATCCCTACTTCTTCTAGACTAGATTTCCCACAGACGGCGCCAATTGTAAGTGCACAAATGCACCTGGCCCTAAGAACAGTTATGGGCTCAGGCCCAATGAGCCTTGAACAATATGAATTTGTAGAGTGTGGGCTTAAAACCCAGGTTAGAAGCGCTTAAGGAATAAATGACAAGCTAAAAAGCTATAAACGCTTAAAAGTAATAAGAAGTCTTGTAATTCCACCTCCTCGGATATGAGCCGAGGACTGTTCTTATATATAAGTTTCCTTTTCTTTTCTCTTTTTTTTTTTAGGTTACCAAAAAGGGGAGCCCCTATTTCTGTTCCGGACCCCTCCTTAAATACTACTCCATTTGATATTTGTTACACGTGTTGCCTTCACCTCCCTTTGACCTAGATATTTTTCTTCCTAGTGCCTTTGAATAGTAACCAGAAGCTTCACTTCCACTGTTCAGGCGTCACTTCCCCATAAATGCGGCCAGGGTGGTAGGTGCAGGGTCTTTAATGTGGAGGTGTCAGTCCTCAACTTGAGTATATCTTCAATCATCGGTGCTTCTAGGTTGTTCAAGAGTTCACCCCCTTTAACCGTTGGTCTTTACCATGTCCTCCCTTGTCCTTTCAGAGAAATTCCGGTCCTTCTGTGTCCGTCCGAGGATAGAATCAACCTCGGCTATGTCCTCGGACCCTCGGCGAACGGGCCGACTTGTAGCACTAAGGAATCCTGAACTCAAGAGCAGGTCGGCCCTCCTAAAGTACGGCCCAAAGGCCCATGTACCCACCAGGGCCTTTTTACTCCCCACACATATGTTTATACATTTATCTCTCCTACATTAAAATATGACTTGCAGATATTTTTTTTTTCTAGAAATTAATATTTCATACAAACTAATAAATTTATTTGTATCATAAAGACAAAATTACTTATGATATTAACAAAGTTTGCCCTTCAATTGAACTTTCATCCTTAAAGGTAAGTAATTCAATTCATGTGTTAAATAATAATGTCAATCTCAAATTTTGGCCCACTTAGCTAGTTTAGGTGTTTTTGTCAGCTATATAGATATAGATGATAAGATCAACTTTTGATGAAAAAGCAAATCATGTGTGGATGTGAATTTGGAGTACATAATCGAGATTTCTCTAAGACTTGTACCTTAACAACAACCCTTTTAACATTTAATCCTAGCTTTTGTTGATCTTTCAATTACTTAAGGCATATAGATATAACAGAGAATGTGGATGTGGGGCAATCAAGATTTCTCCAAGATTCGTACATTAAAAAAAAAAAAAACAACGACAACAACAACAACTTTTACCTTTTAATCTTAGTTTTTGGTCCACTTAGATAGTCTAGGTGTTTTTATTGACCTTTCTATCACTAAATTGCAATAGTGACGATTTCCTCGAAACGAATGTGTTGCATGTATTTCCTAGCATCGAAACGAATGGAGTGACCCTATCCCAGCGCTTCATAAAAGCGCTGGGACAGGTCCTTCTCCTTTATGGAATGGAGTGACCCTATTCCAGCGCTTTTAGAAGTGCCAGAATAGGTTGACCCTATTCTAGCGCTTCAAAAAGCGCTGGTATAAGGTCACTTCATTCCCTTATGGAGAGAGACCTGTCCCAGCGCTTTTTGAAGCATTGGAATAGGGTTCACCTATTCCAGCGCTTCAAAAAGCGCTGGGATAGGTCACCTATAGGGATTTTTTTTTAATAAAAGATAAAATTTTTGGAGACTTGAACCCTGGCCTTTGCCTTCTATACCTCACAAGTACTTATACTTGTGGAGGGATTTGTTAATTATCAAACAACCAATACTCCCCTAAACCTAGAAAAAGACCAAAGTACCCCCCAAAACATCAAAAAAGAGCAAAAACACCCTCGATACCTAGAAAAAGACCGATATACCTCTGAATGGGCATAAATGACTGAAATATCCCCAAAACATAAAAAAGGACCGGAGTACCCATTGTGTCTAAAACTAACCAAAATACCCTCGATTACTTGAATAAGACCAAAATACCCCAAAAACCTAAAAGATGACCAAAATACCCCCAAAACCCAAAAAGAAAGACGAAAATAACCCCAAAACCTACAAAATGACCAAAATACCCCTAAAACCCGAAAAATGACCAAAATATCCTCGAGACCCAAAAAAATGACTAAAATATCCCCGAAACCCAAAAATTACCAAAATACCCCCAAAACCCAAAAAGAAAGACGAAAATAACCCCAAAACCTACAAAATGACCAAAATACCCCTAAAACCCGAAAAATGACCAAAATATCCTCGAGACCCAAAAAATGACTAAAATATCCCCGAAACCCAAAAATTACCAAAATACCCCCAAAACCCAAAAATAACCAAAACATCCACAAAGTCCAAAAAAATGACCAAAATACTCTCGAAACCTAAAAATTACCAAAATACCCCCAAAACTCCAAAAATGACCAGAATACGCTTGGAACCCAAAAAAATGACCAAAATACCCCCAAAACCTAAAAATGACCAAAATACCCCTGAAATCCAAAAAATGACCAAAATACCCCCCCAAAACCTAAAAAATGACCAAAACGACCAAAATACCTCTAAACCTATAACGACCAAAATACTCTAAACCTATAAAACGACCAAAATACCCCTCAAATTATGTAAAATTACCAACATATCACTAATCATATGATGAACAAAATACACCTGAAGCCTCTAAAATTACCCTAATAGGGGTTTAGGGGGTATTTTGGTCATTTTTTAGATTTGGGGGGGATTTTGGTAATTTTTTAGGTTTATGGTGTATTTTTATCAACTTACAGGTTTAAGGGGCATTTTCGTCATTTTATAGGTTTCAGATTTTGGTCATTTTATGGTTTAGGGGTATTTTGGTAATATATAGGTTTCAGAGGTGCTTTGGTCATTTTTTAGGTTTCAAGGGGTATTTCAATTAATTTCTAGGTTTTGAGGGTACTTCGATCATTTTTAAGGTTTTAGGAATATTTTGATCATTTTTAGGTTTCTAGGTATTTGGTCAATTTTCAGGCTTCGGGGTTATTTTGACCATTTTTTAGGTTTCAAAGATATTTTGGACATTTTTTTGGGTTTTGGGGGTATTTTGGTCATTTTTAGGTTTCAAAAGTATTTTGGTCATTTTTTGGGTTTCATGGGTATTTTGTTCATTTTTTATGTTTCGGGAGGCATTTTGGTAATTTTTTAAGTTTCAGGGGTATTTTGGTTATTTTTTAGGTTTTGGAGGGTATTTTGGTCATTTTTAGATTTTAGGGGTATTTTGGTCATTTTTTGGGTTTTGGGGTATTTTGGGCATTTTGTAGGTTTCGCGATTATTTTGGCAATTCTAATGTTTCGGAGGTATTTTGGTCATTTTTTTAGGTTTTAGGGGTATTTTGGCTATTTGACTGGGTTTTGGGGGGTATTTTGGTAATTTTATGGATCATATTGTTTGAGTTTTGTGTTTTGGTTTATTATCATTTATTGCCATTGTAATTTTCTGTTACGCTTTGTGATTACTTAAGTAAAGCTATTACTAATCAAAATGTCAATGCTTTACAAATAAGCTTGTTCATGAAGACTAGGAATCATCTTACATAGGAATACAAAAAATTTAAGGAGGGACATAGATTACTATATATACTATATAGACACACATATAACCATAAATAAACAGATTTTCTTTTTACTTTAATTCCAACAAACAAACGAACTTAAAATTGTATGCAAATATCATGCAATTAAAGGAAGTCATAACTATAGCTATGGATTATGGTAGTACCCAACAAAATTTTCCTTCTATGTAGGGAGTCTTGACATCATGGCATCAAATACGACTACCAATAGTTTCAAGGCTAATTTTCAATTGTATATCAACACTAAAACAAGCCTATACCATGGTTCACTTGTTACATAGTTTTGGGTAGGAATTGACCTAATTTACATCATTTAAGTTATCATAGTAGTGAGTAATGGTCAGTTCGCTTTTGCAGGAGTGGCAGCTTGTTTGAAGTTTACCTTCTTCTTTCCGTGGGCAAACACTGGGAATGCTGAAGGGTGAGTAAAATCTGCTTCTTAATTCTCATAGATTGTAACATAATGTGTCTACATTACTGTTGTGGTGGGTTGTTGTTTTGGAGCAAGCAAGTGGCTTGCATGAAGAGAAGGTGGTGTATTTTATATTGGGAGTCTAGTTATGTTTTGTGAATGTTGACATATTGTTGTTTAGTTTGTTGTCAATTTCTCATATTTTGTCTAAGTAAATACATATAGTATGCTGTGGTGGGTTGTTGTTTGGAAGCAAGCGGGTGGCTTGCATGGAGAGAAAATGTGGAGTATATTCTATTAGGAGTGTTGTTTGTTTTGTGACTTACATTTTTGAAACTCAATGTGCAATGGTTAAATCGTATTGTAGGTGCGCCTCATAACATTCTAGACACTTGGGATGTATTATTTTGTGTATAAAATTCTAGACATTTGGGATGTAATTATTGATATGGTGTAATTAAATATATTTAGTTTCTTGGTTTAATGTGGTATTGTATTTGCTATTGGAAAATACAAGCAATTGTGGTTCATTATAGTTGTTGTAAAATAGGTATTGGAAAATATGTATTTTAGGTACATTACCGGTGCTACAAAAATAAAAATAAAAAATAAAAAAGGACCTATACCAGCGCTTTTGAGAACGCTAGAATAGGTGCTGCCTATGCCAGCGCTTTCAAAAGCGCTGGCATAGGTCTTTTAAATTTTGTTCATTTAAGACCTATACCAACGCTTTTGAAAGTGCTGGCATAGGCAGTACCTATTCCAGCGCTTTAAAAAGCACTGGTATAGGTCTTGAATGAACAAAATTTAAAAGACCTATACCAGTGCTTTCAAAAGCGCTGGTATAGGGCATGCCTTTCCCGGCGCTTTGAAAAAGCGCTAGTACAGGTCTAGAGACCCTATACCAACTATCATTGCGCGGTAGTTTGAAGCACCGGGATAGGAATTTTGACCCTATCCCAGCGCTTTCTTGGGCTATCCTAGCACTTTTGAAAACACTGGGATAGCCCCCTTTTTTTGTAGTGGTTTCACAAACAAAGTAGCCATCACCCATCCTTGACTATCACGCACTACCATTCCTATACATGAAGAAACAAATCATGTGTGTATGTCAATTTCGAGTAATCAAGATTTCTCTAGGACTCATATCTTAACAACAACCATTTTGACTTCTTTTTTTTTTTTTTTTTTTTTCCTAATTTTTATCTGGTTAGATGGTCTAGGTGTTTTTGTTGACCTTTCTATTACTAAAGACATATAGATAAACCTTTGATGAAGAAACGTATAGTGTATGGATGTGGATTTGGAGCAATCAAGATTTCTCGAAGACACACACACACACACACACACACACACACACACACACATATATATATATATATATATATATATATATATCTTTTAATCTTAGTTTTGGTCCGCTTAAATGGTCTAGGTTTGTCAACCTTTCTATCATTGAATTACATGAGGGTCGATTTCCTTGAAAAGAATGTGTTGCACGAGTTTCCTAATACTAAAAAAGATTTAGAGATAACAAGATTATCTATCAGAAGTTGATTGACAATACCATGGCTTTTGAGTAGAGTTGTGGTGCCTTTGTGTTAGAACCCCTTTTCCTCTCCCTTGTGTGTGTGTTTGTTTCTCAAAAAAAGAAAAGAAAAAAGAAGTTGATTGACAATAATGATGAAAATGTTTCAATGATAAAAGTGACAAAAGGATCAGTGGGTAGAAGATTGATAAAGAAAAGTTTGAAGTAGATCTGGTGCTTCCATGACTTAGTCCAAAGACGTTTTAACTAGTTTGTTTTTGTCATGAAAAAAGAAGGAAAGGTGAGTTAGCAAAGTTGATTCCAAATTTAAGTCTAGTTGGGGAAGAGGCCTAAGTTTGGCCTTCCATTTAAGGCATTAGCAGGATGTCTTAGTGAGAACCAACTTACTGCATCAATTCTAGAGGTTCAAATTTTGTTGATAAAAGGATATTGATAAACAGAAGGCAGAGTTGAGCTCTCATATTGATTAGAGAAGTCAAATTTCTAGTACAAAGGGTTGTGATGCTTGACCTAACAACATTTGTATCATGGTATTATTTCAGTATTTTAGCTGAACATTTTTCCTTTTTAGATGAAAATTTATAAAATAAATCACTAATGGGCCTAGTGCATAGTTATAAATTATGTACGATGAAAGGAAATCTTTGTATTTGGGATTTTCTTCTTTTAGTCTTTGAAATTACAGTAATAATTAAAGAATGAAATTCTGTTTGGAATTGTACAAATTTTGAATTATTACTTCTTATCTATACTACTATTTAAAGGGCTTTCCTTGTTTAGACCAGATTTTTTTTTATTGCAAAATACCCCTACACATCTAAGTTTAAGTAGAGGAAAAATTAAAAGATAGTTTGATAAAAATACATGTTTAACTTGCACTAAAACATTGCTGTAGGGGCATTGGGCCCAGTAATTTACCAAGGAACTATTGTAGGCGCATTGGGCCTAGTAATTTACCAAGGATGGCCCAACGAGGTCTTTTGGGCTAGGAACCCTAAAACCGAAGACATCAGAATGATCTTGAAGTATCTGAAGGGATCTCATAAAGAAAGGTCAAGTAAAGATATGATAAACGAATGACCAATTATGTCCGAGGAGTATATTTGTCCTCGGATTGTCAAGCCGAGGACATAGGAAGAGATGTTTTAATGTCCCTGAGATATGTTATAAAGAATCCTACGGCTACTGGAATACGCGGTACACGTGGAGGACAATAGAAAGGGCGGTGGAATATCTAAGGTAAAGCTGCTACCACCGCCCATACATTAAAAGCTATGTACTTGATATATTGACTGCATGGATGGAAGGATGGGACCTGAGCATGAAGTTTGGAACTTGGTCCTTGACCCCAGTGGGTTTTAAGGAAGGATTGATGGGACAAGTATCCAAAACCAGCATTACAACCATGAGGTGGAAGATGATGAAGAGGAGAAAAAGAAGTATAAATGAAGGGGAAGTCCTAGGAAGAAAGGGAGGCCTTTTCAAGAAGAAACAGGGCCAATAGTGTATGATAATCAATATTTGTATCCAAACTTGAGAAATACTATTATAAACTATCCTCGGAAATAGTTCGAGGAGGAATTCTCAGTCTTACTTTTTGCAAACAACTCTTTATTTTGTTCCATTGGGCCCAAAGCCCGTTCTTTTCCAGATTGTCTAAACCATCCTTGAAATCTAGATTACAAACCCATCCTCTACAAATTCATTGTCAAAAGGCCTTTCAAGCCCATTTCCTTCCAGTCGTGGTTTGGGAATTTGAATTGTGTCCTTACAATTGGCGCCGTCTGTGGGAATTTGGTCTTTAAGGGAGTTTAGAACACCATGGTAGGATCAGGACCACAACGCAGTGCGGAGTCCGTAGGCTCCCAGCGTGAGGATCACTCCTTGCATCCTGATCACGGAGAGAACCGGGAAGGTAGTGTACATACTACACACACCATCAGAAGTGCAAGTCATTCACAAGGAGGAAGCAGAGTTCCTTATGAGAGAAATGCCAGGGCCATGCAGAAGGAGATCAACGGCCTAAAGAGGAGATTGCGTCACGAAAGACGAAGGCGAACTCCTCCTGTCTCTGACCCCTCTTTAGAGGGGTCCGAGGATGACAATTACGGGCAGAGATCCAGGACTCCCCCGGGTGGATCTTACTCCTCTGAAGAAGACAATCTGCATGGGAGGCATGGCGGAGACTACCCCTCTAGGGGCTTGGGAAATGACGTAATGGGTAGAGCGTTACACCAAATCTCCAAGTCACCCTTCACTCGCAGATTGGAGGAAGGGAGGTTACCTCGGCGCTTCACACAACCGGCTTTCACTATTTACAATGGTCGGACGGATCCTGTGGAGCACATGAGCCATTTCAGCCAGAGGATGGCAGTGCATTCCAAGAATGAGACCTTGATATGCAAGATCTTTCCTTCTAGCCTGGGGCCCGTGGCCATGAGATGGTTTGATGGTTTAAGGGCAGGCTCCATTGATTCTTTCAAAGAGCTTACTAGAGCATTTGGTTCTCGCTTTATCACATGCAGCAGGGTTCCTCGGCCATTGGATTCTTTATTATCCATGGCTATGAGAGAAGGGGAAACCCTGAGAACGTATTCGGACCGGTATTGGGAAATGTTCAACGAGATTGACGGGGACTTCGATGATGTGGCGATAAGGACCTTCAAGGTCGGCCTACCGACGGAGCATGACTTGAGGAAATCCTTGACGAAGAAACCTGTCAGAAGTGTGCGTCGACTGATGGATCGCATCGACGAGTACAAAAGGGTTGAGGAAGATCAGCAGCAAGGAAAGGGCAAAGCGAAGGTTATCCCACAAGAAAGAAGGGATTTCAGGTCGGACAGATACAACAACAATAGGCCTGCAAGGGATTTTTCCAGGCAGGCTGGTCACGTACCCCCACAGGTGGTCAACACCGTCTTCAGGGAACCAGTGCAGCAGCTGTTGGAGAAAATAAGGCATGAGCCTTTTTTCAAATGGCCAAATAAAATGGCAGGGGACCTTTTGAGACGCAACCAAAATCTCCATTGCCATTATCACTAGGAGAGGGGTCATACCACCGAGGATTGTCGCACTTTGTGGAATCATTTGGAACAACTGGTTTAGGAGGGAAAGCTGAAACAGTTCCTGTACCAACCTAATGGGCGAGGAAACCAATCAGGAGTAGCAAACCACGACGGCTCTTCGTCGAGACCTCCTCTAGGTACTATTAATGTCATTTTTGCAGCACCTGGCAGGACTGGCTCAGCTCCTTTCAGGGTAATGTTTGTGGCTCATACATTGGCCGAAGAGTCACGGGATCAGCCGAAGAGGATTAAGGCAAGCATCCTACCGGTCCTAAGTTTCTCTGAAGAGGACAAGATGGGGACTATCCAGCTCATGATGATGCCTTGGTGGTAACCCTCAAAATAGGAAACTATAATGTGAAGAGGCTAATGGTTGATCAAGGCAGTGGCGCAGATATCATGTACCCTGACCTATTTAAAGGCTTGAAATTAAGAGTTGAAGATCTTATGGCATATGACTCACCCTTGATAAGCTTCGAAGGGAGAGCTGTCATTCCAATGGGACAAATTAGACTGCCTGTGCAATCAGGCCCTGAGGTGGTAGATGTAGATTTCATCGTGGTTGATGCTTATTCTCCTTATACGGCTATTGTAGCGAGACCGTGGTTGCATGCGTTAGGGGCTGTTTCTTCAACCTTGCATGTCAAGGTTAAATTTCATTCTGGAGACCAGGTGGTGGAGTTACTTAGGAGTCAATCTGTGACTCGACAATGTGTCACGGCTGCAATTCTGCGTCGACCAGAGCCAAAGTCCTCGGCCTTCGCTGACGGAGAAGCATAGCAATCAAAGTCTCTTGCCGCAGCCAAGATAGATGAAGCGGCATGTGAAGAATTGAAGAAAGTTCTCATAGACAATGACCCTGAGAAGTTTTTTCAGGTCGGAGTTCAATTACCGCAGGAAGAGAAGACGGGATGATTATTTTATTTAGAGAAAAACATGGATGTATTTGCTTGGAATGCGTATGAAGCCTCAGGGGTTGATCCGAGCTTCATATGTCATCATTTAAAGGTCAATCCAGCTGTGGCTCCGAAGAGGCAACCACCAAGGAGGTCCTCCAAAGAACATTCCGAAGCCGTGAAGGAAGAAGTGCTCAAACTCAAAAAAGCAGGTGCTATCAAAGAGGTGTTTTATCCTGAATGGTTAGCCCATACGGTGGTGGTGAAAAAGAAGAATGGGAAGTGGAGAGTCTGTGTGGACTTCACGGATTTAAACAAAGCTTGCCCGAAGGACTCATTCCCAATGCCTCGGATTGATCAGTTGGTTGACGCTACTGTTGGGCATCCTCGGATGAGTTTTCTTAACGCTTTCCAGGGTTATCACCAGATACCTTTAGCTGTTGAGGACCAGGAGAAGACTGCATTCGTCACACCCACGGGAAATTATCATTATAAGGTAATGCCCTTTGGTTTGAAAAACGCAGGGGCTACCTACCAAAGGATGATGACGAGAATGTTTGAGGCACAGCTAGGAAAAACTATTGAGGTATACGTAGACGATATGGTAGTAAAAAGTAAGAAAGTTTCGGCGCATCTAGAAGATCTGGGCAACACTTTCCAAAAGCTAAGAGAGTATAAGTTGCGGCTCAATGCCTCTAAATGCTCTTTTGGTGTGGGATCGGGCAAGTTTCTGGGTTATATGGTGACTCACCGGGGAATTGAAGTAAATCATGCTCAGGTTAAGGCAATAAACAACTTACACCCACCTCAGAATCCTAAAGAAGTACAAAGGCTAACAGGTATGACCGCTGCTCTCAACCGATTTATATCTCGGTCCGCGGACAGATGCAGACCTTTCTTTCAATTTTTGAATAAATGGAAAGGCTTTGAATGGACTGAGGAGTGCGCGGTGGCTTTCCAACAGCTTAAAGAGTATCTCTCATAACCGCCCGTCATGTCTCGACCGGAAGTTGATGAAACCTTGTTTGCATATATTGTAGTGGCAAACCATGCCGTTAGCTTGGTTCTTATTCGAGATGATAATAATATCCAGAGACCGGTTTATTATGTAAGCAAATCCCTGCATGAGGCCGAGCTGAGATATTTGCCACTGGAGAAAGCTATCTTGGCGGTGGTCCATGCTACACAAAGACTTCTCCATTACTTCCAATCTCATACAGTTGTTGTCCTTACACAACTCCCTCTAAAATGGATTCTGTGAAGTGCGGATTATATGGGAAGGATTGCCAAATGGGGAACGGTCTTAGGAGCTTTTGACATCAAATATATGCCTCGCACCTCTATAAAGGGGTAGGTCATCGCGGATCTTTTGGCGGAATTTACTGAACCTTCGTTAGAAGAATATAATGAAGGATCAGGCCTGGGCAAAAAATTGGTAAGCACGATTTCATGCAAAGAGCCTCCAGTATGGAAAGTGCATGTTGATGGAGCAGCAAATCAAAGGGGATCTGGTATAGGACTAGTTTTGATGTCCCCGGAGGGAATTATTTTTGAGAAATCTTTGAGATTGGGATTCTCGGCCACCAACAACGAAGCAGAGTATGAGGCCGTCCTCGCAGGGATGAACATGGTCCATAGAATGGAGGGGAAGACGGTGCAAATGTTCTCGGATTCACTATTGGTGGTAGGCCAAGTAGAAGGGAAGCTAGAAGCACGAGATTCCAGAATGCAGGCATACCTAACCAAGGTCAGGTGTATGCAATCTAAATTTACGTCTTTTTCACTATTGCATGTATCCAGATGTGGCAATACCCATGCCGACTCGTTAGCCATACTCGCAACGTCCTCGGCGCAAAGTCTACCACGAGTTATCCTTGTTGAAGATCTGCTGAAACCCGTAGGGACGCTTGGTAACTCCACTCAAACTCTTCAAATTAGGACAGTACCTAGTTGGATGGATCAGATAATAACATTTCTTAGAAATGACATCCTGCCTGGAGAAAAGGCCGAAGCAGACAAAATTCGCCGAAAGGCCACTCGTTTCTGGTTATCCGAGGATCAGAAATTGTACAAACGCTCCTTTTCGGGACCATATTTATTATGTATTCACCCCGAGGCAACGGAGCTACTTTTGGAAGAGTTACACGAAGGGATTTGCGGAAGTCATACAGGGGGAAGGTCTTTAGCTCATAGAGCCCTCAGTCAGGGCTATTGGTGGCCAAATATGTAGAGGGAGGCGCAGGATTATGCGAAGAAGTGCGACCAATGTCAAAGATTCGCTCCAAATATACATCAACCAGGAGGAATCCTTAATCCTCTATCGGGCCCTTGGCCTTTTGCTCAATGGGGCTTAGACATTGTTGGACCTTTCCCCAAAGCAACAAGAAACAGGCGATGGCTCCTCGTCGGAATGGATTACTTCACCAAATGGGTTGAAGCCGAACCATTATCAAATATCAGAGATATGGAAGCAAAAAAGTTTGTATGGAAAAATATCGTTACCAGGTTCGGCATCCCTCATACTCTCATTTCAGATAATGGTTTACAATTTGATAGCAAAGCCTTTCGGAAATACTGCTGTGATCTGGGCATCACGAATAGATATTCCACACCGGCTTATCCGCAAGGAAATGGGCAAGCCGAGGCTGTCAACAAGGTAATAGTGAGTGGACTCAAAAAGTGGTTGGGGGACGCCAAGGGGAGGTGGGTAGAAGAACTGCCACATGTCTTATGGACGTATCGGACTACGCCACGAAGATCCACAAGTGAAACACCGTTCTCCATGACTTATGGAGCCGAGGCAGTAATACCCCTAGAGACTGGGTTCCCAACTTTGAAGAAGATTTTTTTCGTTCCAGATAGCAATGATGATCTATTGAGGAGAAATTTGGACCTAGTTGAGGAACGACGGGAGAACGCCATGGTTCAACTAGCTTATTATCAACATAAGCTAAAAAAGGGATATGATTTTAATGTAAAGCTTCGACCTCTTGGACCTGGCGACTTGGTATTAAGGAAAGTTTTGGGCACAACAAAGAACCCTGCTTGGGGAAAATTGGGGCCCAACTGGGAAGGACCGTATCGCATTACTTCGGTAGCAGGAATAGGGGCTTACAATCTCGTAGATTTGGACGAACGTGTTGTACAACGTCCCTGGAATGTAAATAATCTACGAAGGTATTATTATTAAATAAAGGGCACTCTGGCCGCTTTTTTCTTGTTAAACTATATTGTGTTCATTGTCTTCGTTCATTTAAATATCAAACTGAAGCTTGGTATGCCTGGATCCTCGGACTACATACCTCGTCAAAATTGATATTCTTTACCAAGTGTTAAACAGAACCTCAGTTATGTCTGGTCCTCGGATCATCTACTTTGGGAAAATTAACATTTCAATTGTTTCATTTAAATATCAAACTGAAGCTTGGTATGCCTGGATCCTCGGACCACATACCTCGTCAAAATTGATATTCTTTACAAAGTGTTAAACAGAACCTCAGTTATGTCTGGTCCTCGGATCATCTACTTTGGGAAAATTAACATTTCAATTGTTTCATTTAAATATCAAACTGAAGCTTGGTATGCCTGGATCCTTGGACCACATACCTCGTCAAAATTGATATTCTTTACCAAGTGTTAAACAGAACCTCAGTTATGTCTGGTCCTCGGATCATCTACTTTGGGAAAATTAACATTTCAATTGTTTCATTTTAATATCAAACTGAAGCTTGGTATGCTTGGATCCTCGGACCACATACCTCCTCAAAATTGATATTCTTTACCAAGTGTTAAACAGAACCTCAGTTATGTCTGGTCCTCAGATCATCTACTTTGGGAAAATTAACATTTCAATTGTCTCATTTAAATATCAAACTGAAGCTTGGTATGCCTGTATCCTCGGACCACATACCTCGTCAAAATTGATATTCTTTACCAAGTGTTAAACAGAACCTCAGTTATGTCTGGTCCTCGGATCATCTACTTTGGGAAAATTAACATTTCAATTGTTTCATTTAAATATCAAACTGAAGCTTGGTATGCCTGGATCCTCGGACCACATACCTCGTCAAAATTGATATTCTTTACCAAGTGTTAAACAGAACCTCAGTTATGTCTGGTCCTCGGATCATCTACTTTGGGAAAATTAACATTTCAATTGTTTCATTAAATATCAAACTGAAGCTCGGTATGCCTGGATCCTCAGACCACATACCTCGTCAAAATTGATATTCTTTACCAAGTGTTAACAGAACCTCAGTATGTCTGGTCCTCGATCATCTACTTTGGGAAAATTAACATTTCAATTGTTCATTTAAATATCAAACTGAAGCTTGGTATGCCTGTATCCTCGGACCACATACCTCGTCAAAATTGATATTCTTTACCAATTGTTAAACAGAACCTCAGTTATGTCTGGTCCTCGGATCATCTACTTTGGGAAAATTAACATTTCAATTGTTTCATTTAAATATCAAACTGAAGCTTGGTATGCCTGTATCCTCGGACCACATACCTCGTCAAAATTGATATTCTTTACCAAGTGTTAAACAAAACCTCAGTTATGTTTGGTCCTCGGATCATTTACTTTGGGAAATTTAACATTTCTTTTCTTTTTGTTAAAGTATCAAGGCTTTGCATACCTAGGTCAATAGACCATATGTTTTTCTTCATATATTTGACATAGTTCAAATAGAATTCCAAACGAAAATTAATTGCTTAAAGTCTCTCTGACATGATGATACGGATAATAAATCCATGAGCATCACTTAATGCAGTTCATGGCATATTAAGCCTGCCTAGAATATCATTTTCAATCCAGGTTATGGCTTTAAATTAAGTTAGAGCAAAGGGATAGTACTTTTGGAGTGATATGATTAAAACAAAGCAAAAGGGAAGCCATCTAATAAGGAAAGTAACATTTGCACTTATATTAAATTCAAGTAGTACTTTTGCAAGAGAAGCAAAACTTATGAAATTACACTTAAACAAAAAAAAAAAAAAAAAAAAACTACAAAAGGCAGTCACGGTTTGAGCTTAATCTTCAGAGGGCCTTTAGGGTCTTGAGTAGGTGGAGGAGGCTGCACCAAGGATTCATCAGCAATTCCTTGCCCTTAGGATCATCCTTCAAGGTTATGGATTAGCTTGATCGCCCATTCATCCTTTGAAGATTCCTGAAGGTCACTTGAAGGCTGTATGTCTTCTTGTGCCTTTTCTGGTACTGGATCAACTGGTTTGAGAGTATCTTCAGGAAGAGTTAAGTCTTCAACCAAATCGCCTCTTTTATCCTCGGATGATACTTGGGCAGCTTCATCGGCCGTTTCAGGAATGGTAGAAGCTCGAATTGCAGGAGGATAATAGACACTCTCTGCTTTCCAAAGAGTGGAAGAGGCATCAACCCCAGCTTGGGAAAGTGCCTCATTCCACACTTGGAGGCAGTAGTGCCCACATACCTCGGGAACCTGAGCTTTGAAAGTTTCAGTGATCCTTCACACCTATATCATAACCGTCTTGTTCAGCTTGGTCCCTTGAGATCTCGACCTCTGCTTTTGCTTTTTCGGCTCTTCTCTTCTCTTCAAGGGCTTCCTCTTTGGCCTTGATAGCCTCCTCTTTGACCCTCTCAGACTCGGCCAGATCTTTCTTAAGATCCTCAATGAGCCTTCGTGCTGCTGAGAAATTATCGTCGGCTTGTCGAAGCATTATGCGTTGGTCCTCGGCCTGCTTAGTTGTTGTTTTTAGATCAGCCTCTAAGCCTACCTTATCACTCTCTGCCTTAGCCAACTTTGCTGAGACATCCTGCAGTTTCTTCTTCTGAAGGCTCGAAATCTTTTGGGCGGTTTCACGCCTGGATTCCTCGGCCCTCAGGGATTTGTAGGAGTTGATGGCAATCTCTTCTGCCCTATGGGCAGATTGAATGGCCTGCGAAGGAAATATATATATAACTTATAAATATATGTCAACTTATACATACATATTAATTCTGCGAAGGAAAACATAAAACAACTCACCATTGCAAGCTCCTTCTTCAAAGTCATAAAAACGTTATGGTCCCTTTTCTTTTTAAGCTCACTCATGTCCTCGGGGAGTAACAGCACCTGCTCCAATGCATCTGTGACGCATGCAGCTGTCCCTTCATCGGAGTTTCTGATGGACGCGTCCATGGTGATAGCCTCGTCGTCCATGTACATGTCAGGGAGCCATAAAGGGGCGCGCACGACCACCTGCTGTTCGGTTCTTCTTTCCGACCTGGTCTGCACGGTGCGGGCCTGTTTTCCACCCTTTTCTACCTCGGGCTCCTTGGGAAGAGAGCCCTTTACTGCCTCCACCACTTCCTTCCCTTTCGGCTGATCCCTTTTCCTTTTAAGGTCAGCTATGTTGGTGTGTGAGTTTGGGAGGAGGGAGGGAGGAGGAGGAAGCCTAGTTTCAGGGCCTTTGTCAGCACCCTTTTCTTGGGTCCGAGGGCACACCTCTTTAGGAGGTTCTTGGGCTCTAAGGCCTTTATCAGCGCCCTCAAGAACGTCTTTTAGGCTGGGCTTAATCTTGCGTTGAATGCCCATATTATCAGGCTGTTGAGTATTAGCTTGCGAGATTTGAGAAGAGGTGCCGAGGATGGGAGTTGAATCTTCAGCAGAGTGGGGTTGATTAAAAACCTCAAACTCGTCCTCGAAATCAGATACCTCAACTATTTCTTCTTCTTCTTCCTTTACGGTAGGGTGGGAGGACGCAGCTTCACCAGGGGTTGATTGTGTGGGGAGAGGGACTATGGGAATCCCAACTGGAACAAATTGTGGTGGTTGGATCGGTTGGGTGACCAAAGTGCCTTCAGGAATGGCAGTCCCCTCCGGTAGCAAGAAACCCTCGACGGCAACGCTAATCCGAGGAAGGCGAGGATCGTGGGCTTTGATCACGCACTTCGGCGCCTGAAAGGCTTTGGATATCGGAGTGTAGCCGAGGATCAGATGAGCCGCTCGGAGTTGGCCGTCAGTATGCACGAAAACCTCAGCTTGAAGGATCCTGTCCAACCGTCCGAAATCAACGAGATTAGGATGACGATCCGCTGCGTGTGGATCTGTAGAGTTATCCAAGTAAAAGAGGGTAAGAATAAGTAAAAAAAAAAAAAAAACAGAGGATAATAGTATGTAAAAGAAACTTCACCTAGGGTCCCTTCCCTTGTCGGACAGGGGAGGCCGTCGTGCCAATTTCCTGATACTATCAGGAAGTCGTTTTTTAGGCCCTTATTTGATTCAAGCAAACACTGAATTAGCCTAACTTCTGGGTATCTAGATTTTAAGTAATATTCTTCTTTCTTGCTTAGGTAATGAAGGTTATAAACCCAGTTCACGTCGTGGTGGGTAAGCCCTAGGTTCATCTTCTCATTTAAGGCATCTATGGAACCTAGGATCCTAAAGACATTTGGGGCGCACTGAGTGGGAGCTAATCTAAAGGCCCTAAGGTAGTCCCTAGTCACGGTTCCCATGGGGATTTTCATTCCCCCTTTGATGAACGCAATCATCGGGATTACAACTTCCCCCATTTCTCTTTTTGTATAATATTCTTCCTCGTTACAGTGCCTAATAGATACATCCGAGGGAATTTTGTACTTAACCTTAAACTGCTCTATTTTTTCATTTGAATCCATCAGGGACGCAAATCTACCCATCTTTGAAAAAAAGGGGGGGGGGGGTGCGAAGAAAACTAACAAAGAACTACGCCGAGGATGAAAGATATAAAGAAAAAGAAAAGGTCGGATGGGAAAGAAATAAAAGAAACAAAAAGCAGATAAGGAGGGAAAAAAGTGTTGAGGAACTTACTTTTAAAAAGGAAGAAAGCACGGTCACCTCGAACAGGGTACTTGATAGAAAGAGAGAGTATGGGAAGATAGAAAGTGTGGCAGGTACGTTATGAAATTATTGTAGTATGAAGAATTTCGAAGGAAATTAGTACTTATATATCAGAAGGTGTTATGAAGCGGGTGAATTCCCGCCTTAACACAGGAACCGCTCTCAACCGTTGGATATGTATCACATCTTTGAAACGTGCGGGACACAGAAGCGCCAGTAATTAATTCGGGGGCGTTTCGCATACCGAAGTATTGGGAACACGCGACAGGTAGTTCAAAAGTTATTTCCCCATCAGCAATATTGCCAAAGTTCCGCAAGATGAAAAGGTATTTTAAAGGTCGAGATCCTATTTTCCTCCCGAGGTGAAGAAATAAAGAATCTCGAGGGGCTATTGTAGGGGCATTGGGCCCAGTAATTTACCAAGGATGGCCCAACGAGGTCTTTTGGGCTAGGAACCCTAAAACTGAAGACATCAGAATGATCTTGGAGTATCTGAAGGGATCTCATAAAGAAAGGTCAAGTAAAGATATGATAAACGAATGACCAATTATGTCCGAGGAGTATATTTGTCCTCGGATTGTCAAGCCGAGGACATAGGAAGAGATGTTTTAGTGTCCCTGAGATATGTTATAAAGAATCCTACGGCTACGGGAATACGCGGTACACGTGGAGGACAATAGAAAGGGCGGTGGAATATCTAAGGTAAAGCTGCTACCACCGCCCATACATTAAAAGCTATGTACTTGATTTATTGATTGCATGGATGGAAGGATGGGACCTGAGCATGTAGTTTGGAACTTGGTCCTTGACCCCAGCGGGTTTTAAGGAAGGATTGATGGGACAAGTATCCAAAACGAGCATTACAACCATGAGGTGGAAGATGATGAAGAGGAGAAAAAGAAGTATAAATGAAGGGGAAGTCCTAGGAAGAAAGGGAGGCCTTTTCAAGAAGAAACAGGGCCAATAGTGTATGATAATCAATATTTGTATCCAAACTTGAGAAATACTATTATAAACTATCCTCGGAAACAGTCCGAGGAGGAATTCTCAGTCTTACTTTTTGCAAACAACTCTTTATTTTGTTCCATTGGGCCCAACGCCCATTCTTTTCCTGATTGTCTAAACCATCCTTGAAATCTAGATTACAAACCCATCCTCTACAAATTCATTGTCAAAAGGCCTTTCAAGCCCATTTCCTTCCAGTCGTGGTTTGGGAATTTGAATTGTGTCCTTACAATTGCCTACAAAATTTTGTTAAAAAAAAACATTGCCTACAAAATAGGAACATTCTTCCACTAACCCACATTGCTGTTGTTTTTTTCCTTAAAAAAAAAACACCTCATGTTTATCCAAAAAAAAAAACTAATCTAAATAAATATATACATTTTTTTTGATAAGTAGAAACATCTTTAACTCCCATTAAAATGTTGCCAAAATGAAATTGTTTGCAACTTTTTATCACTTAATGGTTTAACAAATTTCAAAATTTTGACACATCTTTTTTTCCTAAAAATTCGCATACATTATCTCTATTTAGATATATTCCACTCACTTTTTACATATCCTAAATTAAATAACTAAATTAAAAAAAATAATCAAATCCCACGTTCATCCATCTTCCTAAAATATAGCATACCTCTTCAAATCCCAGGTACACGTTCTCCTATTTGAATTCAAAATTTTTTTCCCTGATTTCAATTGAAGCTTTACTCTTAACTTCTAATCATTATCTTTTATTTTTATTAAAAAAAATTTAATTGTTCAAAATTCTTTCTTATTCCTTAACTAACCACCAATATTGCCAGCAAAAAAAAAAAGTTAACAATTGGATAAGAGAAACTACAATGAACTTTCTCTTTAAAAAAAATCTGCCTACAAAGTCTCACAAACACAACTTGAAACTTCCACCCATTATCATTAAGCAGTTATATGTTCTTCCTCCATCTCTATCCTCCATAGCAACAACTATTTTTGTATGTAGCCTCTATAATGAACGTTGTTTTATGTTTTCAGGATAAAAGTTTGCAATCAACGGGTAGGGGACATGAAGTCCATGCCATAAATGATATGCCACCATTTTGAAGTTCTTTCATGTTGATAACCCGGCTGCTAAAGTTCATTATGGAGTCTACATTCCTAACAGATCAACATCATCTCTAGAGGTAATTATTTCAAGTTGTCTGGATCTAAATATATGTTAGAATGTATTGTGGGAGTTGGATTTGGGAAGTGCCTTCCTAAGTTTAGTAAGCCTAGAGTCACATGTTTAATTTTTTAGTGCATTCTGTGTAAGAAATCAAAAAATTGTTAAATTAAATTAACCTAAAAAATAGAAGAATCTCTGAGTACGCGTGTGCTTAAATGCTAGTATTATACATAATAAATTTAAAGTATTGGAGTTGAGAAAAATAATTTTCTAAGTTTTTTTTTTTTTTTTTTTTTTTTTTTTTGAGGAAGATAACTATGCTTGCATTTTATTCAAGGAATTGGAAAATCATCCGAAACATAATCAACTTCTGGTGGAACAGATAGGGATGGCAAAATTGGATATGACCCGAGAACCCGACACGACATGACACGAAATTAGTAGGTTATGAGTTGAGGCTTAATGGGTTAGTGTCATATTTGAGTTGACACGACTGACCTGTTTAATAAACGGGTTGGGTTAGTGTCCAACCCTTGGAACCCGTTTGACCTGTCTGACTCATTTAATTAAATGACATTTTACCAATATACCCTTTAAACCTTAGGTATATAAACTTATTAGTTATTGTGATTTATTTTTTTGACATATTATGATTGATTATTTGTGATATTGAAATATACTTTTGTTTTGAATGATTATTTGTGATGCAGTTACTCGTTAGTTCTTAATTTATATATATATATATATATATATATATATATATATATATATATATATTAGTTTTTCATAATTCATATCATTTTGGTTAATACTATTTTCTTTTTCATTTTGATAAAATATGATAAACGGGTCGACACGACTGACCTGTTTAATAAATGGGTTGTGTTAGGGTTGAGGAATCTTGACTCGTTTAATAAACATGTCGAGTTAGTATTGACTCATATAGTCAGATACTCATAAGTTGATACGACATGAACACGACATGCGAATACGAATTGCCACCTCTAGGAACAAACTCCATTCAAACTAACAAAGGAAAAGATAGTTTTGCTCTCTAGGCTAAGACATGTGCAACAACATTTCCTTACCTAATAATATGAGAGAAAGAGAAACTCCATAAGGAGCTAACATGAGTTAAAGTACCTCTAGCTAAATGATCAAAAGATGAGGAAAACATAGTACCCATCTGTAAAGCTTTGATCACAAGTTTTGAGTCTCCTTCAAAATGTGCTTGTTGTAGCCCAAGTTTAGCAGCAAAAATCACAGCACGGCTCACTGCTAACATCTCCAAATTTTCAATCGTACAAGGCTTTCAGATTTTTCAGCCAATGAAGCCAACACCTGACTAGAAGAATCTCGAACTACAATACCAATTCCTACCTATTTGTTTTCATTAAATATTGTGTCATCAAACTTTAGTTTATATTTACCCAGTTTTGGAGGCTTCCACTTGCATTTTTTTACTGTTTTCCTTGGTTTGTTTATGCACTGTGAGTTTCGGCTAGCTTTGAACAGGTGTTGGTAAGTTTGGGCCGTGTCTCTGATCTTGTCCAGTGGTACAACTTGCTCCTTGAGTCTGGTTTTGTTTTGATATACCTAGATATGCCACACGATGATGGCAAACAGCTCCGACTTTGCAGATTTTGACACCATTCGGCCAAACAGATCCAAGAAATTGCCATGTGCAGCTTCAAACCGATTCACCTAGCCAAAATCAACGTACCAAACCTGTTTTATCACTTCACAATCCCATAGCGCATGCTTCGTATCCTCATCACATTTTCCACATCGGTGACACAACATGTCTAAAACAAATTTCCTCTTTAAGAGATTTGTTTTGGTCGGCAAGCTATTTGTACAAGCCCTCCAAAGAAAGTATTTGATCTTCCCTGGCACATTGAGTTTCCAAATCACTGACCATATCCCTAATGTTGCTGCCGAGTTTGAGACTGAAGCTTCCTTATGTCTTGCATCCTCAAAAATACCTTTGTACCTCGACTTCACCGAATACGCTCCATCCTTTTCCAATGACCAATACAACAAATCTGGTTGGGGAGATACACTCAGTGGAATAGCTTTTATTTGTTGTGCTTCAATGGGGGTGAAACAAGAGTCAATCACCTAATCATTTCACTGACCACTCTAGCCTCACTACCATATGCCATGGGGGAGAAGCTGATTCTCCCACCGTTAGTTCCAGGTAGGCAGCCATCTTTGAAGACTCGAATCGACTTTCCATCACCCATTCTCCATTTTGCACCCATTGAAATAAATTTTCTTGCCTTCAAAATGCTTTTCCACACAAATGAACCCGAAGATTGATTTGCCCCAAAAATAGTGTTGGGCTTTGTGGAGCTTAGTATATTTGATTCGGATGATGACTTGACCCAAATGATGTTGCGTGGTTTTAATGGGAGATTTTCTGAGGCTTAGTCCATGGAGTGGAGGCTTGGGCAGATAGGCCCAAACCGTAGCTCCAGAAAAAAAATTTGGCATGTTTTGTAGCCCATTGTGAATCCTATACGCAAGATATAGAAACCGTTGTTTTGGTGATTAGGGTTTCTTGATGTAGTTTTTGAGAGAGAGAAAAACTGTATTGCTGCATTTTGTAATTTTTCCCTGATAATAGTGAAATTCCTGCAACTCCATGGACGTAGGCAAATTGCTGAACCACGTAAATACTGTCTTGTGTGTATAATTATTTTTTTTCTTTGGCGTGTGTTTTTCTCTATTTTGTTTCTCACAGGTTTGAGAATTTTGTGTTAATTTCCTATAAATAGTACCATTTAGAAAGTATTTTGACATAAAGACACGATAAAACAAAGAATTTTATCATGAATAAGTCTCATACCTGTTTGGCTAACATTGCACCGTTAAACTTTGCCAACTCTTTGAAACCTAACCCCCCTTTTCTTTAGTTTGCAAAGTGTCTCCCAATTTTTCCAATGGATTTTCCTACATTCATCACGTTGCCCCACCAAAATTTCCGAATCAACATCTCAATATCCTTGCATAGACCCTTTGGAGTTGAAACATCCCATTGCAAAAGTGGGTATGGCTTGCACAACTGCCTTCAAGTGTACTTCTTTACCAGCTTAAGATAGGAATATTTCCTTTCAACATTGTAGTTTTCCCCAAATTTCATCTTTTATATAGTTTAAACTTGCTCTCCTATTCTTCCCCACCACCGTAGGTAGCCCCAAATACTTCTCATACTGCTTTATCTCCGGAACACAAAGAAGATCTTTTATTGAGTTTTTTATTGACTCAGTCACTAATTTGCTAAAAAATAGAGTTTTCTTCTCTATGTTTATTTGTTGTCCCGAAGTTTTTTCATAGTATTTCAAAATGTTTTGGATGGTATTTATCTCTTCCAATTTTGCTCGACAAAATAGGAGGTTGTCATCTGCAAAAAACAAGTGAGAAATTTTTGGTCCTCCATTACAAAGAAAGTAACCCCGAATATTCCCCTCATTAATAGAATTTTTTATCAATTCATTCAAACCTTCCGAGAATAAAAGAAAAAGGTAAGGAGATCTCAACTGTCGGTATAATGTTACCCTTGGTTCCCCATTTACCATAATATAGAAAGAGGCCGAGCTAATACACTATACATCCACCCAATCCATTTTTCATGAAACCGCATCCTCTCCATAATTTTTACAAGAAAAAGCTACTCCACCCTATCATAAGTCTTACTCATGTCTAACTTCATAGCCATAAAACCCATTTTTCCAGTTTTTTTTTTTTTTTTTTTTTTTTTTTTTTCATATGGTGTAGAGTTTCAAAAGCTACTAAAATACTATCTAAAGATAGCTTTTTCAGCCTGGAAAGCACTTTAGAACTGAGAAATAATTTCTGGCAATATTTTTTTTACATATTTGGTAGCACCTTTGAAATAATTTTATACAAAATATTACAAAGAGCTATAGTTCTAAAATCAGAAACTTTCTCAGGACACTTTACTTTGGGAATAATAGTAATATAGGTATGATTCAAACTTGAAAATATTTTTGGTGTTCAAACAGTACAAGATTGCATCTGTGACATTATCTCCAATATTTTGCCAATAGTATTGATAAAAAATTGGTGGCATTTCGTCTGGTCCCCATGCTTTTAGTGGTGCCATTTGATTTAGAGTCAATATAACTTCAGCTCATGTAAAATCCCTAATGTGCTCATTGTTCATTTCCTCTATTACTACCCGGCCAATATGCTATGTCACACAATCTACCTCACTCGGATTTGAGGTGGTAAATAGTTGTTGGTAGTAGTTTTTTGATAGGCCAGCCACATTATCATCTCTTATACACATAACACCCCTTGAGTCCTTTAAACCCAAAATCTGATTTCTCATAAATTGATGTGAGGCTTTATTGTGAAAATAGCTGGAATTTTTGTCCCCTGGCTTCATCCAATGCACTTTGGACCTTTGCTGCCACGTTTTTTCTTCTTTCACTAACAACCTTGCCAAATCACTTTTTAATTTCACCAACAAATCCACATTGTTACCTTTCAAAGCCGCCACTTCTGCTTCCCTCATCCTCCTTTTTGTTTCTGCAATTTCCCATGAAATATTGCTAAAACATCTCGTACTCCACCATTTTAATTTTTCCTTGCACTTACCCACTTTCTCCACCACCCTGCTCATCGGTGAATACCCCTTCCCATCACGCCAAGCCGAGGTCATCCCTCATCTTCCAACCACATTTTTTCAAATCATTATGGTTTGTTAAGCCTCATTGGAATACTGCATGGATGAATAATCAAAGGCTTATGATCCGATGAACCACATTCCAGTACCTTTACCTTAGTAGCCAGGTACTTTTCAAACCAATCTGTAGTTCCCACTGCCCTATCTAGCCTTTCCCACACTGATATTCCACTTGTAAAATTTTTGAACCATGTGAATTTACTTCCCACAAAACCCAAATCCATGAGATCACATTCATCTAACACATCCTGTAAATTTTTCATCTGAATATAGGGTCTTAACCTCCCACCTTTTTTTCATTTAACCTTGTGATCTCGTCAAAGTATCCTACACACAACCATGGCACCATTAATCTCCCATAAAAGTCCCTCATAAGGTTCTAAGATTCCATCCTCCTTTGCGACTTTGGCGCACCATAAAACCCTGTAAATCTCCACCTGTTATCCTTCCCCTTGTTAATCAATACATCAATAGAATTTAAAGAAGAAGACTCAACATATAACTCCACTCCTTTTGTCCAAAATAGGGCTAATCCACCTCCCAATGTTACCTTTGAAACTCCGAAATAATTACCCATCTGCAATTTGTCCCTGATTTCACCTAGCCTAGCTATAACCAGCTATGTCTTGGCTAAGAACACAACTATAGGATCTAATGCTCGGACCAAGTCCTCGAGCTCTTGATCTATCTACCAGTTCCCAAGCTCTCGGCAATTCCAACATAAAATATTCATTGTGTCTGGCGGGGCTGGGAACCAGCCTCCACCACTTTAGATTTTTCTTCCCCACTCTTTGAAACCATCTACTTTTTTGTAGGTAACTCCAAGTGATTTTCTTCCATTACCAATTCTCATTTCTACCCCACCAAAACATCCATCACTGTGAGCACTTGTGGTCTCTCTTGTTTCTTCCTAGACCATGTAGCTGGTTTGTACAAACTGGGCAAGGATTAGGTCTCTATCTTATTGGTGCCTTTGTTTAGAGTTCTATTTGGTTCAGATTCTTCATCGTACCTTCCTGGGAAGCCTTGGATAAGCTTGCCGCCTCCCTAGTCTTTGCATTTGCTCAAGCTCTTTCAAATCCTTAGAATGTGGAATCATGGAATTGTTTGAGATAGCCTGTACACCTCCTGTCACGTGATCATCAAATTTTTTTAATTCATAATTGATTTCTTCAATGCATCGCCTAAAGTGTTCATTAGGATAGGCACATGGTATTTCTTTAAATTTCTCCAGCCTAACACCATGTGAAATTGCTTCTGTTACTATCACCATGAACCAGCCTAGCACACTAGAAGTAGAAATTTGGCAAGTGCTCATACTTAAACGATACCTGAGATTTCTCCCTGCTTTTAAGAGTAATCAGTCTTCCTCTGCACAAAGGTAGGGAGATGGTAATCTTAACTCTTAACCTTGTGAAATTGCCCCCTTCCTTAGTTTCAGCTCCAATAGATCAAACAACCTCCCCAATATTCTCACAAATCTTTTCAACCACTTCAGTGCACATAAAATGAATAGGGATGTCGTGGACTTGAACCCAAAACATCGTCGTCTTGAAATTTAAAGAATTCAAGTGAATCCCTTTATCATATCTTTTCACCACCACCAAATGTTTGTCAAAACACCATGGTTGATTTCACAAAATACAATTTACATCTCTTTCATCATCAAACACAAACAAAACTTTATGGTCCTTAAGATTTCGAATCTTGAAGCTATCACTTCACCTCCAAACTTGTTTGAAGGTTCTCCCCATAGCATACATATTCAATGCACGTGTGGTTAAGAATTTTCTGCAATTATAAACTCATTTTTCTTGGGAATATTAGGTAATACAAAACCCAAATTTTCCTTCTTTAAGAGTGATAATCTTCCCCATGATCGGTAAAAATCCTCCATGAACACAAAAAAAATGTCTCCTAGGACCCTTGAAAAAATCCCACAAGCTCTACAAGCACACTTGGTACTTAAGAGGGCAAACACACCTACAAAGAGGGACAAGGTTCTACTGCCTAAGAGAAGAAGGGGGGAGCCATCTTTCTTAGTGATAGAGACAATTTAATTTGAGTTAAACATATGTGCATGTTTAAATATAAACGTAACAATAAATTAAAACATAACTATGTGCGACCACAAGATGGTCAAGGGGAAGGAATGACCTTCATTTGGTCCAACCATGATCCTTCCATATTGGCATTGAATGGGGAGTAATTATCAATTATTAAATTGAAAAATGATCAAATTTTAAAAAATATATAAATATTGATCATTTTGAGCCTCACATGACTTATTTATAAAAGCTTACCCCTATAATATTCATAAATCCAAGAAAGATCTTCATATGCTTACCCCTACCAAGTTATTTATAAAAGCTTCTAGCAGAAAACCCATAAACACGTACTCTATACCTACCCCTACCACCCTTTGGTTAGGTTTTTTAATTGGCTTGAACTCGGGGTGTGATTAACGATATGTTCTACTATACCATTATTATCCTTATTAGCACCTGTAGACGACGTAGCCCGTTTTATGTTGCATATATACATAAGCATTTAAATTTTGGAGAGTGCTTAATCGTGACTGTTTCATGGTATATAGTTTAAGGGTAATGTTAGTTGTAAATTGGTCATGCTCTGTGGTTTTCACTTCTCCATTGTCAAAAACCTTTACCGCTACTATTTGAGCCTTATGCTATTTGATATCTGCATCCTAATCTGCGACAAAATATTGAGTTAACCACATTTGCATGTTCAAACATGAATGTAACAATACATTAAAACATAACTATGCGGGACCACAGGATGGTCAATGGGAAGGGATAGCCTTCATTTAGTGCAACGGTGATCCTTCCATATTGGCATTGGGAAAATTCTTAGGTAGTCCCGGAGTATAATGAAATGGTGCTCCCTCCTTTCACATTCATGGTGGACCCCATCATGAATTTAATGAGCGGACCCTACTATGAATGTGAGAGGAGGGAGTACCATTTTCCGTGCTCCGAGAGTATTTAAGAATTACTCTTGGCATTGTATGGGGAGTAATATCAATTATTAAATTTAAAAATTATCAAATTTTATATCGAATTAAACACAAAAGTGAAGTTTTGAATGAAATTGTTTAAAAACATGTACACTTAGATTAAGCTAGAGTAGAATTCTATTTTGTATAAAAAAGAAAAAAGGAAATTTACTAAATTCTCTTAAAACCAAATTAGTGAATAAAGTGCTAGTGGCAAACATCTAAGTTTGTGTGATAAAAAATAGTGGGGTGCCTACCCAAAAAAATGGGATTCGGAACTTACATTCCAGTCTTAAGCATCCTTTGATAGGTTTCAACATTATTTTAATGGACTTTGTTGGCCATAAAAGAAATTTTTGTTTGGTGAATACAACACTGTTAAACTCTCATGTTGATTGATTTATCATGATATTTTTTTCAATCGGTTAGTTGAACATTTTATCTTTTATCTTTTCTTTTTTTCAATATACTTTTCTTATTCTTTTTTAAGGTGAAAATTTATAAAATAAATCACTGGTGGGCTTAGTGCACTGTTGTAAATTGTGGTCCAGTGCAAGAAAATTTTTGTACTTGGAATTTCCTTCTTTTAGTGTTTGAAATTGTGGCAATAATTGAAGAATGAAATTCTTATTTAGAATAGTACAAATTTTGAATAATTTTGTCTCATATTATACATAAAAAAAATTTAAAGCGTTGGATTTGAGAAACATTAATTTGTAGTTTGATGATATGTTTATGTTTAAACATTACTCTAAATATAAATTAAAAAATAACTATAACTACCACAATGTGCGACCACAAGATGGTCAGCAGGATGGGATGATCTTCATTTAGAGCAACCAAAGTCCTTCCATATTGACATCGTAAGGGGAGTAATTATCCCTGATTAAATTTGAAACTGACGAAATTTTATATTGAATAAATATCAAATGATGATTTAAATGAAATTGTGTAAGCCCAAATTTTCTATTAAATTCTTCTAAAACAAAAGTTTGCTACGAAATTTACTAAATTCTCTTAAAATAAATTGTTACGTAAAGCATTAGTGGCAGGTATGGACAGCCGTTTCCTCCTAGAAAAGGGGTTTGTGTTTGTGTGATAAAATATTTACCATGCTCTAATATTGTTGTCTATTATAATTCAACAACAATAGAGTGAGTTTGTAAAAGAGAATGAAATTCAGACCTTACATAATCGTCCTTAGCCTTATTGTATTCATTGCAACCTTAATTTCACAAGACTTTATAGGCTGTAAAAGAAATCCTTATTTGATGAATAGAAGGTAGAGCTGAGCTCTCATATTGATCAAAGACGTCAAATTTCTAAGGCAAAGACGTCAAATTTCTAAGGCAAACATTAAACATAAAATTAAGGGTTACATGTAGAAATGATAAAGTATGTATTTGGTCCTTGCCTTCACTGTTGGAGTCACCACTAGCCTTCACTCTTCATAGTCAAGCTTCACTATTGTGCCTCGCCATTAGGCTTCACTAAAGATTCCTCGCTCACCAAGCTCTCTCAAGGGATTTTTATTTTTGATCTTGAAGGCTGAAGTTGTTAGGGATTTTGAACCTCTCGTGATTAGCCTTTTAAAAAAAAAAAAAAAATTATGCTGATGTGAGTATCTAAGTGGCTAGAAAATTATATTTTATTTTGGTTGTTATCTATGTCAATATTTTTTATTCACTACTTAATAGTAGGAACCATTTTGACACAATAAGAAAAGTTCAGGGCCTAAATTAACATAATTGAAATTTCAAGGATGAAATTAACATATGGTTAGAGACCAAACAGGTGGTTTACCCTTATAGAAAACAGTCTATCAACCTGAAATTTATTTACTTATTTATATACTTTTGATAGGATATTAACCTAAAATTTAGAGTTCTTTAAATTCACAAAAAAAAAAAATTAGAATTCTTTAAATCCTGAAATTTCCTTTAAATAAATGATCAAGACATTATCACATTTATACAGTCCTAAAACACAAAAAACACTGTTATCTCACCCCAAAAAAAAAAAAAAAACACTATTTTAATTTCCAACTTTCCTACTGCTTCTAATATTTTCTAAATAACAAAGGTGTATTTAGTACATATTTTCAAACAATAAGTTTCAATTTTTAAATAATATTATATATATTTTTATATACTTTTACACTCACACGTATTTAAAAAAAAAAACTTAAAACTATTATTTTGGTTCACGTAACAAACCCTCCTAATAATCTTACTTCCTTTTCCGACTTTCTTACGGTTTCTAATATTCTCAAAATAATAAATAAACCGCACTTCGTTCTCCCACTTTCTTTCGATTTCTAATATTTTCTAAATAATAAATAAACCGCACTTCGTTCTCCCACTTTCTTTCGATTTCTAATATTTTCTAAATAATAAATAAACTTACTTTCTTTCCCTTTCCTGACCGTTAGTTTTCAATTCCTTTTCACAATTTTGCAGAGTAGAGAGTGAAAAAAAAAAAATGTACAAAGGTCTGTGGGAGAGAGGCGTATTCCTGGGCAAAGGGGCCTTTGGATCTGTGTTTCTGGCCAAACCCACATCAAAGTTTTGGTCTTTTCGTTATTTGATGGCAGTGAAGTCAGCGGAGTTCTCTGTTTCTGCTGCGCTTCAGAAGGAGAAAGAGGCTTTTGACAACATTCAGGGCTACCCTTTTGTCATTCGCAGCTTTGGTGAAGACTATACGGTTGAAGAAAACGGTGACACGGTTTATAACTTGTTGCTTGAGTACGCTTCTGGTGGAAGCTTGAGAGATTTGATTCACAATTCTGGTGGGTGTGGTTTGCCTAAAAGTGATGTCAAACGCTACACCAAGTGTATTCTAAAAGGGCTTAATCATATTCATGGATGTGGGTACGTCCACTGTGATATCAAGCCCGAGAATGTTCTGCTTGTGAATGTGAGTGCTAGTACTACTGATGGTGCTCATTTTGTGGCCAAGATTGTGATCTGGGTTGGCCAAGAGGTCATGGCAGAGGAAGAAGATGAGGATGACTTGAGAGGCACTGCTTTGTATATGGCGCCTGAGTGTTTGATTGAGAGTGTGCAAGAGCCTCCCTCTGATTATTGGGCTTTGGGTTGTGTTTGTTTGTGAGATGTTGACTGGGAAATCTCCTTGGGATAGGGGTAAAGAGTTCAACAAACGGGATCTGTTCAATCTTATTGCTGGTGAGCTGAACTGCCTGAAATTCCAACCGGGATTTCAAGTCAAGCCAAAGATTTTCTGAAAGCCTGCCTTGTAAAGAAATATATGTATCGGTTTACTGCTGAGAGGTTGATGGATCACCCGTTTCTTGACGGACTTGATGATGAAGAACTACCAGCTGTTACCTGTATTTCTGGGACTAAAGAGGCTGATTTTGAGTCTCTTTGTTTCTCGGTTGATTATGAGTTTAGTTGTTCTTCTGGTGATTTGATCTTGCTGCATGTTGATGGTATGGGGTTATGTTCTCCTCCATCGCAATTTGATGATTTGGGAGAATATTTGGTTAGGAGATCAGATGAAAATGTGCCTGTTTTAGGCCAGAAAAGGAAGAGGGTTACATGTGACGATAACCATATATCTGAGAGAGAGCAGCACACAATCTTTGAAGTGCCCCGCTTCTACCATACCCACTGTTGGAGCTTGACTGTAAATTCCACCGTACCTGCTGTTGGAGCTTAATTGTGTATCTTACAAAAACTGATAAGAGTATTCCTCATATGCTATCTAAACTAGGCATTGAATTGTACATTATTACAATTTAGATAGAGTATTCTTTATTGATGAGTGTACTAGGCAGTAGGCATGCACAAAATTGTACTTACTCTTGTCTCTTGAAACATTTTCAAGTATATAATATAACCAAATTTTGCTATAACAAGGTTGTGCTTTTTTCTTACAATTTATTTTCTTGTCTCTCTTTCATTTTGTGTTGTTGTTTGATGCCTAATAGTTGAGATATTTGACGTACTTTGTTAGTTAAACCACTTTTTGGATAGTAACCATTCCAGCCACTGCACATTGCATGCTCTGACTTGTAATTTCCTTGTATCAGCAGGGAATGTGTCTCACAATGAAATTTGAAACTTGTGCTGTATTTGTAAAAATAATGGGTGTGAGCATGCATAGTATTTTCTCTCTATTGCTATAGCATTGGCCATTTGGATCTGGTAGATTTTTTTTTTTTTTTTTATAAATCGATCTGGTAGATTTGTGTACCAGGTATTATATCTATCTGCATTTGTTGTTCATCTGCTTTTGTTGTGCACTCCTATCGTATTTCAACCATCTGTAATAACATGAGTTAAATGCTTAACTGGGTTCAGCTTTTGTTTGTGTTTAATATGTTAAAGTCGATTACCCGCTACCAAAAAATTCATTTTTTGACTCCCTGATAGTTGACATGGTTTACAAACTTAGCTAGTTATAACTAATTTAGGAAAGCACCAATCCAACAATTGCGCTTTGCTGTTTTTTAAGGGTTTTTAGGTAAGATCTCTGTTGTGAGTTGCTTTATTGTTAGATCTGGAGCTCCCACATATTAAGAAAAAAGAAGAGAGATAGAGAGGTAGGAGGAACTGTTTTCTCATTCATAATTCAGAATCTCATAGGCCTTCCATGTCAGTACTGTTGTTGGCAATTTTCTTCTATCCACAGAGCATTAGTCTCATTATATAATTTGAAAGTTGTGTTGTAACTTGTAAAAATAATAAGTACAGTACACAGCAAGTAATCAACTTTCATCTTCTTCTTCTTCTTTTTTTGTTTTTTGTTTTTTCGTGTACTCCTATCATATTTCAGCAATTTCTAGTTCCATGGGTTCAATGCTAAACTGGGTTTGGCTTTTTTTTTTTTTTTTTTTTTTTTTTTTTTTTTGTATTGAAATTGATTACTTACTGCCCAAAAATTTAGTAATTAATGTTTTAGTTTCTGAGGTTCTTTTTGGGCCTCCATACTGTGATGCATTCCCAAATTCTGGCTACCATTTGTTGCTTTCAAATAAAAGCATGATACTGGATAGCAGTAGAGTGTGCTTAGGATACAAAGTTTGATGAAAGAAAAACGAGTCTAGAAGGTATAGGGTACAACAGCAATGATATCAACTATACCACCCATATTTGTGTTGCCGTGGATGGGTGTCACCATCTGCACTCTATTCACTACTAAGGATCTTCTATAAGAGCTAAGAAAATAAGGTATAGTGCTTGTTTCCAAATACTTTGGAAAACCATAGGTAGTATAAGGGTGGGTTTGGTTGGGCTTTTTAAAAAAGTGCATAATGAAAAAGTTGAGTTTTGAAAAAGTGCATAATGAAAAGTGCTTTTGAAAAATTGAGTGTTTGGTAAAAGCTGTTAAAAAGTGCTTTTTGAAAAAGCTGAGTGTTTGGCTAAAACTATAAAAGTTGCGTTTGAGGGACAAATTACCAAAAAGGACAATGTATATATAAGGGAGTTTATTTCATACTTATAATTCAACTACTTCATATACTTACTAAATAATAATAATAATATAAATTATATTATTGTTATTTTTTAATAATGTTTGTGCAATTATTCTTTTTAGTGGCATAATTATTTGTTATTACAATTAATGACTTTTTATTAATATTAATTAAATCTAAACAATTTTCATCATCACGAAGCACAAAACGAAAATGTAAAAAGATGATAAAATATACACCAATAATCCAAGTTTAAATTGTGCTATATAAAAATGTAAAAAGATATAAAATACATACCAATAATCCAAATATAAATTGTACTACATGATATTAAAAATACAACTACTAATTATTACCCCCCCAAATAGAATTTGCATGGAATCACGAAGAACTACCATTCCAGGATCTGTAAAGTTCCTGAGTTTTGCTCATAACTGCTACATGCTTCACTATTACGTTCTCTTCTAGAAATTGAATCTTCATTGGCATTTATGAACTCCCTATCATCCCTATCATTTAGTCTAACAAAATTATGAAGAGCCATAGTAGCAGATACAATAAGTATTTGGATATGGAATGGAAAAGATGGCATGTTTCTAATAATTCTCCATTTATTCTTCCCACACCAAAAGTGCGCTCAATCACACATCGAAGAGATGAGTGAGCATGATTAAATTTTTCATGTCTAGTTCTAGGGCCTCCACCTCTCCTTCAAAAGTCCTGAAGATGGTATGATATCCCTTTGTATGGTGTCAAATAGCCTTGCATCATTGGGTATCCAGAATCAACTACATATATTTCCCTAAACAAAGAAATTCAATTGTATTAACACACGCACAATATGTCATTATAATGAACAATTGATTAACCAATTACAAACCTGGTGGTGGGTGCGGAAAGTTGTTACTTTGTGTACGAACCTGGTGGTGGGTGCAAAAAACGCACAATCAATAACATAAAAAATAAGTTCACACATAAATGAGTGAAAATAATTATATAGTGTCAGTTTGCTCAAGTAACTAGTTCATATTTTTTATTATGCAGTGCATTCCTAGAGTATATATGAAGTATATTATGCATGCCCAGCAGGTGATGAGCTGCTGCGGCTGGGCATGCCCCAGCAGCAGCAGCTGATGCTGCTGCTGCTGCTGCTGCTGCTGCTGGGGTGCCCAGCAACAACCCGTAACAAGCTATAAATTTCACACAAGAAAGCAAACAAAGTCGCATATCATGGCACTTGAAATTTTTTGCAAACACTGACTTAAACCATCAACTTAAATCAATCACTCCAAGACTAAATTTGAACTCATTAATTTTCCATTACCTATAAGCAATAACAGCCATTCTATAAAAACAACAAACAATGTAATAAAAATTAGACCATCAACATAAATTACTCCAAATACAAATGAATTTTCAGCTTCCAAAACTCGCCTAGTAAAACCAGTGTACCAACTCAATTTTCATGACACCCCAGATAATAAATAAACAATGAAATAAAACACAAATGTCAGACTTGCATACAATAATATCACATCAAATACAAACGTTGTACTTGATCTAGCAAAGAAAATAACTTGTAATTGTAATCTATACCATTAACAGCAAAATAAAAGAGAATAAAATCCTAAAAGTCTGAACATCAATCATGATAATCAAGTTCAATACAAAGCATGCAAGATCTGGAATTTTTTTTCCCACTCAGTAAAAAAAAAAAAAAATTTCAGATTAGTGTTGGTACCTAGTGGTTTTTGGTAGCAGATCAGTGTTGCTTGGTGTTTGTTGATCAAATCTCTACCTTCAAAATGTATAACTCATATAAGAAAGTCTCATAAATAAATTATAAAAAAAAAAACAGATCAGAGAAGACGAAGAAGAAGACGAAGAAAGCAGAAGAAGAGGAAGAAGATTGGCAGAGCAGAAGCACGGCAAGAGAACTAATTCTCCATTAGCAACAACAAAGCATGGTTCGATCTAAATTTTTTAGGACAAGCCCAACAAATTTTGTTAGGACGAGCCCAAAAAAAAACAGATCAGAAAAGAAGAAGAAGAAGACAAAGAAAGCAGAAGAAGAGGAAGAAGATTCATGGAGACTTACCACGGAGAGACTGGTAGCAGAGCACGGAGAGGGCAGAGCAGAGAAGAGATGAAGCTTCAGGGATTTTTTAACGGAGCAGAGAGATGAGATGAGAGGAATGAGGGGCAGCTGCACATGGGTAATTCGGTAATTTTAGGATGAGCCAACGGATAGCTGGAAAACGCTCGTGGACTTTTTTGTTTATGGATCTCCAGACCTCCATAAGCGTTTTGGGCGTTTTTGCCTTGGCCCAAAACGCAACTTTTACCCAAAAATTGCGTTTTTGGGTCACCAAACGCTTAAAGAAGCTGGGCTTTTACAAAAAGCTGCGTTTTAGCCCCAAAACGCCCAACCAAACGGGCACTAAATCTAAGATTAGGTGAAAAATCTAATTAAAAGTTCATCTATGTTACTAACTAGCACCTAACCTTTTTACAAAGCCACTCAATCTCAGATAAACAAGGTGGGCAGTGTAGCTTAAGAGTTACCTTATTTACCTTATTTCAACTATCCCACTAGGTCCCTAGTTTCTACCTTTAACAAACCTATTTATTTTTTATATTTATTTATTAAATATACCTTTGACAAGTTAAATTGTGTTTTGTGACATAATATAATATCAAGAATCTAGCAATAATTAGTAATTATGATTTTCTACGTTTTTCAATTACAAAAATAGATATTTAATTTAAGATAGAGGCGCAAGGAAGAACCAATGATCTATATAAAGACTGACATTGTCATTTTAGTAAATTAATAGCAGATGAGGGCCAGGAAGAAACAAATACTAAAGTGATACATTATATTTCAATTATCCATATTATACTAAACAAATAAAACCAACAAACAAAATTTTATTGTATAACTTATTTTCTAGTCTTCAATAAAATAAAAAACACCCTCACTGTAATTGGCTATTTGCCACCCTTAACCAAACATCATTTCTACTCAATATCCATTTCATTGTTGGATCCAACTTCACAAATTCATTTAGAAATGAAGAGAAAATTTACATTAAAACTAAAATTTTTTATTTTATCTAACCCTCAAAGACGATTATTATTTTTTTTTCCTTTTTATATACAAGATAGAAATCCTAGTATAACTTAATTTAAGTGTATATGTGTGTAAAGCTCCCTCCTAGAGAATTGAATTCCGGTCCTTGCCTCCCACACCTCACAAATACTTATATTTGTGGAGTGATTATCACACCAAAGGTATACAGTGGCTATCTTAAATTTTCAATTCTTTGAAGCTTCTCAATTGCTTCATCATAATTAATTACCAAAAAGAAATAAATAAGCGAAAGGCATGGCCAGGAACACCAGTCCACCTAAGTTCCCAACATGTTCGCCCTCACTTAACTAAGGGGAAAAGCTTTGCTCTGGTACCAGAAAACTTTGTCTGTGCAAATCATCTGCAAAATACATAAAACCAATGGAAAAATTCAACCCACATGCCTTTCATTTCTAAAAAAATTGTATAAGAAATTCTAAAATCTAAAAGGAAAAAGAAAAAATTAAGAGATTTGGGCAAACAAAGTTCTAGGCATGCAAAAGAAATGCTATCTTAGAATATTTTGGCAAACAGAATCCAGTAAACAAAAAAAAAAAAAAAAAAAATTAAAAAAGAAAACAAGGGAGAAAGAGGGATGCCTAAGTTGAGATCTACCAACAATTATATCAGATCTTTGCCAATACACTCCCACCTACACACCACCAAATTGAAAAATTATATAAATAAATCACAGCCCATAAAAACTAAGATTGAGTATCAAAACCCACAAAAATCGCAACACATAAAGAACTCAAATTTCATAATTCATTTTGAAAATTTTAACCAAATTAGTTGGGTTAGTCGAGGGCCTAATGAGCTCTATCATTACCCTTTTTCTTTGGGATAAGTAGAGCTCTAGCGTCACATATGTGGACCTTAATTCTGATAATAGCAAGCTACTTTCCAATGCTACTCTCTTGGAAAATTTTTGGTAGATTATTAATTTTGCTATCTCTTGTTTTGAATATTGAAGCTTGGAAGTCAAATGACACTTTGTAGAAAACCCTTGGCCTAATATTGCTTATAACGGCACTAGTGTCCTTACTGCGACTTCAAGGTTATTTTGCAAAGAATTTATTTATTTTTTAATTCCTTGTGGTCATTCTCTCTTAAATACTAGTGAGGCATTTTGAAACCAAATTTTTGTGGTTTTTATATCAATCCTCAATTTCATATCATTGCAGTTTAATGTACCATTAGCCATCATATTGATAATTTGGCACTTGTCCCTCCATTTGTATCTGCAGTATATAATGTGACTGCAGTATATAATGTCCGAAAATGGATGAGCATGTAGACGCTGACTTCCTATAACACATGTCATCCAAAAACTCTTCATTGCCTCATGACTTCCTGATCCTATAGCTAGCTTGTATTTTTATGAACTTCCTTTCCCCCATCCTTTGTGTAACATACTTTAACTTTATTGACTAACTGCCACATGCAATTTTGGTGTTGACGTGTGAGTGTATTCTCTTATCTCATCTCCTTCTCCTATGTATACGTGTGTATTTCTCAAATAAAAAAAAGAACTCAAAGTTGTTGAGTCATCCCATATCGGTAAGGTGTGATATTGAGAAGGAGTTTATCACTTGCTCCACGATACTAATTGTTGCATGTAGCTTTGGTGTTGGCGTGTGAATGTATTTCTTTATCTCATTCTCCTTACTAGATAGACCTCCTTTGACTTTTATTTATGGCAATAATTTTTTTTTGAAGTAATTGAGGCTTAAATTAACCTCATTGAGGCTTATCGAGTCTGAGAATGTTTGTGTGTGTGTGTGTGTGAGTACTAATACTAATAGTACTGATGGTGCTCTTTTTGTGGCAAAGATTGCGGGTTGGCCAAGAGGAAAAAGATGAGGTTGGGATCAAGATTCAAGAGGCGCTGCATTGTATATATGGCACCTGAATGTTTGATTGAGAGTGTGCAAGAGCCTCCCTCTGATATTTGGGCTTAAGATTGTGTTGTTTTCTGAGATGCTGACTGGGAAATTAATCTCTGATTTCTGTTCAATCTTATTGTTGTTGAGCACGAATTGCTTCATATTCTAACTGGTATTTCAAGTCAAGCCATTGATTTTTTTAAGTGTGCCTTGTTTTTGAATGATAAAATTTTTGAATTATTTTGCCTCATATATATATATTTTTTTTTTGAGAATCAAGCCAAAAACTTTTTATTGATCAAGGAATGCTATCATGAATTACAAGCTGTTGTGCATCACTAGGCAAGTCGTTTGACCAAAAGTGGGGACAAGGGATACATTTAGATGCCTTAGCCAATTTATCAGCCAAGGCATTCCATTGTCTTTTTACATGAACAAAAGTTGCTGATACGAAATTCGAAGCCATAGCTTTAACATCATCCAGAATGGGGCCAAACGAGCTGAAACATGGAGATGTCGAGTTGATGGCAGTTGTGATTGTTTCGGAGTCCCCTTCAAACACCACTTCTTCGAGTCCTCGCTCTAGAGCAAACCTCACAGTTGTTCTGCAGGCAATGGCCTCGACCTCTTCCACAGTTCTAGGCAGCATTGTTCTGTCTGAGAGTGCTCCACGGACCCTTCCTTCATCGTCTCTAACCACTATTCCAATTCCAGCCTGCCAAATTTCTTTAAACAGGGCACCATCATAATTTACTTAAGCTGTGAACTTTGGGGCGGGAACCATCGTGTTGCTCTTGGGGTCATAAACTTTGGTATAGGTGGCTCTTGTGCTAACTGGTATTCATTTAGTCTGTCACGCATGTCCTGGTACAACTGATTAAAAGGAAGAGAAGATGCTTGCATTCTTGTAGCATTTCTTTTATTCCAAATACTCCAGGCGACGAAGGCAAACAGTTTAGCCAATTTTGGTTCCTCTAAATTTGTGATACCAATCCACAGATCTCTAAAGTCCACAAAACGTGTGGAGAGCTGATTTCCGAGGCTTTCTTCTTCCCACCATACCTCCTTGAGTACTTGGCATCCCACAAGGCATGAACAGAATCCTCAACTTCCTCATTGCACCATTCACATAGTGCATTCCGTGTGACATTCCTGACCAGTAGATTCTTTTTTGTGGGAAGTGATTCACGGCAAGCTCTCTATAGAAAGTGCTTGATTTTGTTTGGTACACTCAGAGACCAAATTCTTCGCCAACAACTGATTTGGGCCGAAGTATTTGATGTGCCAGAAGTGGCAGTTTCACGCTTAGATGTTAGCATTTTGTATGCACTCTTATTTTAGATAAACAAATTTTAAGCATTGGAGTAGAGAATATATTTATGATTAAACATAAATATATAAACAACTATAAATTACAAACATAACAATAAGCTCCACAATGCGCGACAACAAGATTGTCAGTAGGAAGATATGACCTCTATTTAGTTTGATGCTATAAACAACTTTGCCACTTGGTATCAAAATTACATCACTATATTCAATGATGCTAAGGAATTGAATAAAGCTCATAATTCCTATTGTCCGAAAAACTTGCTTTATGAATTGTCTGGTAAGGTTACTTTCCTTATAAATGCTTTTTCATTCATTCAAACCAGAATTTTATACTTGAAATTTTTTTTAGGTGGTGATATTGTTCTAGCTCCTAATTCTGATCCAGTGAAACTCTTTCTGAAAAATTCTGAAACCATTGCTTTATTCTATTTTCTTTTTAAACTTTCTTAACTATATTAAGATTTCTTAACTTTGAAGCTTAAAGAATAAATCTTTACTTTAGAGGCCCGACTTTGATAATCCAGTCATTGTATAATCCATTGATAATGAACTTGAAGAAGAAGAAGAAGAAGAAGACATTAATCCTCTATTGAAGAAGAAAATGATGGTTGTACAAAAAATTACGTCTTTGCAGTATCTGTTAGGGTAAGTTCAAGGAAAAGGAATGAAATTCTTGTTTGGAATGGTACAATTTTTTGTATTATTTTTTTTAATATTAAAAATTGCAATCTTAAGCATTTGCATTGACAATGTGTTTTTGATTAAACATAAACATAACCATGCAGTACAGACATAACCATAAGCACCACAATGCACGACAATAAGATTTTCGGGGGAAGATATGGCCTTCATTAATTAAGGTAGTTATGCTTGACCTAGCGGTGCTTATTAAGTACCATTGTATTTTTTTAGTGTGTTAGTTGAGCGCTTTACAAATTTTTTCGTATTTCTTTTCCTAAGTGAAAATTTATAAAATAAATTGTAGGCGGACATACATAATGCATGATTGTAAATTGTGGTATTCTGAAAGAAAAATGATATATTCACAACATTTTCATAACATTTTTACAACAAATCTTAAGTGGCAGGTTGTTATTGTTGGGGTAAAAAAGTTAGTGTTAGGTTCAAATTTGAACCAATAACAACTAACCACTTATGATTTGTTGTGAAAGTGTTGTAAGAATGTTGTGGACGTAACATATCTCATTGTGAAATAAAATCCTTATGCTTGTAAATTGTGGTGTGTATGTATATATGAGATGGGTTCAAATTACACATGGTTTAACTTTATAAGAATAACACAATTTTTGGACCATTGATTTGTATTAGATCTAAGGGTGAAAAAAAAACACTCATAGTCATGTATTTATTGTTCTCTAAAAATTAGTACCTAAGTTATTAATTCTTCTTATTAAAAATAGAAAAATAAAAAACAGCATTAACTCCTGCTCTCCATCATCATCTCCATCTTCTCTCCCTCTCTCACATGGTCTTGTGTTCTATCTTCTATTTACTTTCACCCTCTCTCGGTAAGCTATGCACCAGCACAACCTTTTACTCCCACAACATTTCAAAGCTTCCTTATTACCCAACCTATAGCATGCCTCCTAAATGCCCATAGATTTGTATGATTTGCATGGATGCTAAAATGTCGACACATGCATGCAACCACAACTCTTGCTTATCAATGGCTAACAATAACAAGTGAGAGCCACAACTATCTTATCAATTGTTAACTACTGAGATCAGGAAGCATTCAAAGTAACTCAACCTCTCACTGAACTCAATTGCTGCTCAATGAAACACAGACAATCACAAAATTTAGTCAAGAGTACTTTCTTAAGAAGAATTAATGACTTAATTACTAATTTATAGGGAACAATAAATACATGACTATGAGTGTTTTTTTCACCCTTAGTTATAATACAAATCAATGGTCCAAAAAAGATATAACTCTTATGAAGTTGCACATTTTTTACACCATAGATTTTTAAGAGATCTAATGTTTGAAAAGAACATCATTAAATGGGAAAATTCTTAGGTACTCCCGGAGTATAGTGAAATGGTGCTCCCTCCTCTCACATCTCCCAGAGTATAGTGAAATGGTGCTCCCTCCTCTCACATTCATGGTGGATCCCACCATGAATTTAATGAGCGGTCCCCATCATGAATGTGAGAGGAGAGAACACTATTCTTCATGCTCCGGGAGTATCTAAGTATTACTCCATTAAATGTTATTACTTTTTACCTTATTAATAGAATTACTTAATTAATACTAACATTCTCTCTCTCCTTATTTATTAATATTGCTTTCAAAATATCAATTTACTTTAGAATAATACTATACATACATTGCAAATCATTGCATACTTAATTTTTTTTTTTTTTTTGGAGAAATATTGCATACTTTAATTTAAAAGACCAAATAAGCTAAAAAAATACACAAAGGACAACATAAGCCCACGTTCAGATTCCTTAGCCGACAAAATATTTTCATATAAATTAGAATAATACTTTTTTTTTTTGCTCAATAAAATAAAAATACTCTTAATTAATTAATTAAATGACCCTGTTATGTGGCACTTTCATCACCATTACCATAACAATTTACTTTATATGGAGGAACAAAGCATGAGTAGAGATAATAATTTTTCACTATTGTTACATTTGCAATGTGAAAACTTTTAAAAAGTTCAATACTTCAATCATATATATACATAATTGTATAAATTTTATTTCGAATAACTTAATTTCATGATTAAATATCTATTTAATTTCTCTTTTAGGGCACATGCCATTTTCAACAACTTGCTTTTCAAATGATTATTCATCCTAAAAGAGATATTAAATAGATATTTAATGATGAAATTAAATTATTTGAAATAAAATTTATACAATTATGTATATGATTGAAGTATTGAACACAAAAGTAATCTGCTACTTTTTAAATGTTTTCGAATTGCAAATGTAACAATAGTGAAAAATTATTATCTCTGCCCATGCTTTGTTTTTCCATATAAAGTAAATTGTTATGGTAATGGTGATGAAAGTGCCACATAACAGGGTTAATTAATTAATTAATTAAGAGTAGTTTTATTTTATTGAGCAAAAAAAAAAGAAAGAAAAGTATTATTCTAATTTATATGAAAAAATTTGTCGGCTAAGGAATCTGAACGTGGGCTTATCTTGTCCTTTGTGTAATTTTGTTTAGCTTATTTGGTCTCTATGTGGGCTTATCTTGTCCTTTGTGTATTTTTTTTTAGCTTATTTGGTCTCTTAAATTAACGTATGCAATGATTTGCAATGTATGTATAGTATTATTCTAAATTAAATTGATATTTTGATAGCAATAATAAATAAGGAGAGAGAGAATGTTAGTGTTAAATAGGTAATATTATTAATAAGCTAAAAAGTAATAACATTTAATGATGTTATTTTCAACCGTTAGATCTCTTAGAAATCTATGATATAAAAATGGTGTAACTTGAACCTATCTTACCTATCTCATATATATATATATAATGGAAGTCTTTGACTTTTTTAGAGCTCCCACATTTTTACACATTAGCATTATTTAAATAAAAAAAATCTGATTTTATATTTCTAAAACCCTATAATAGATAATAAAAAAAACACAAAATTTGATTGTTTTTCTAAACAAAAACCCTACTAGCCACACTTTTCCTTCTAGAGCTACGATTTCATCCGTTCATACTTTCTCCTTCTCTGGTTGCTACATTTGAGAAATCAAATCAAGGTTAGGCTTTTTGTATTTGCTAATTTTTTATTATTGATTTTTAGGGTTTAGTTCGATAAACCTTAACAATTTACAAATTTGTGTAATGGACAATACATATTTATAACTTGTGCAAGTGTTGAATAATATTAGATTGGAAATTGAATTCAGTTGGACATACTTTAATGATAGTAGATTTTTCAACCTTCAATGATAGCGTACAGTTCTAAATCTTGCAATCAAGTTTAGATATTTGTTTACCATGTGTTATATGTAACCTGATTGTATTAATATGTTATATGATAAAAAATTTCTGTGATTATAAATCAATGACTCATTTTTTTTAATCATTGATTTGTTCCCTTTGTTATAAATTCAATTTTGCAAAGTACTATGGATTTCACCGATGACTCTTTTACTACGGATTTCCCTTTGTTGAGTGAAGGAATAGTTATTGGCTTATTGGCAGCGTGGGGAGGTTTGATATTGTGAGCTTTCGAAGATAGAAGTTCAGTAGCTGTTTTTGGCATATGGAGAAAATCAAAGCTACAATGGACATAGATTATGAATCAATCTTATGAGGTAATGTCAACAATTATAATGTACTGTATGATTTTTGGTACAGCTATGCCTCCATAGCAATTCTTAATAATTTTTAATTTCTGTTAATTTGTTAATAATTGTTAATTGGAATTATGCTTTAATGTAGTGACTATGACTCTCTTGCTTATTTATAAAATTGTTTTTGTTTTTGCAATCAAAATTTACAAGACTTCAGTGTATTTGTGGATTACATGGATTAGTAGAAACATTTAGTACCTTCAAACCCACACATGCAATCGGAGCCGCCTCACCTAATGGTTCTTATTATTTATAATTTGTGTTGATATTATTCTTAGTTGAGAAAGAAAAGAAAAAGTTACCCAACATAGGTAATCCTAAAATAGTTTTGCATTTGATTTTATTTTTTTTCACTTGTAGTTATTTTGGTCAATGTTGAATACTTTCATGAATTCCAAATGCATTAGGATTATGATTGTCTCAAGTGAAGAGAGACATTTTTCAAAATTTTCATTCAACCACACCCTATTGGTGCATCTTCACATTTTGAATTTATATTGATCTAATTGTTATTCCTATCTTGCAGGCTTTCTTTGCAGCATAATTGGAATACAAATACTTTGAATCTTTTTTTGTATTCCACTTTATGTTCCACCAATCATCATGTATTTAATTTTTTTTTTTTTTTCCATTTTAAGCCATATCTATTCTATAAGGAAAATTAAACAAGTATATGCAAGTTGTGATTGGTAGAACATAAAGTGGAACACAAAAAAGTTGTGCAGATGATTGTATTCGCATAATTGCTAGTCATGATAAGTTTGCATATGTAATGTGTGGTCTTATTAATAGTTAAATATATATGGGGAAGTATATATCTTAACTTCCTTTTATAATCTTTACTGAAAAAAATTAATGGTATTGCATTTTAGTTTAATTTTCGTTTTTATGAGTTTAGAACAATTATTGATATAGCATATTTTATATAACTATTTTGTGCATCGCACGGGTTAGTGACTAGTTTTACTAATAGAAATTACAACAACTAATTGAAGAATGAAATTCTTTTTTTGGAATGGTGAAAATTTTAAATGATTACATCTCATATTATAGATAACAAATTTAGAGTAATAAATTTTTATGAACATACATAACAATAAATTACAAACATGACTATAAGCTCCATAATGCACGACAACAAGATTGTTAGCATGCAGGGATGCCCTATATTAGTTTGATGTCAAGGAATTGAATAAAGCTGGTAATTCATATTGTCCAAAAAACTTGTTTTATGAATTGTCTGGTAAGGTTACTTTCTTTATGAATGCTTTTTCTTCCATTCAAACCAGAATTTTATATTGATATATTTTAGATGGTGTGATGTGAAAATGTTAAGAAATTCAGCACTATACTAGGTTTCTTGATGAGTTCTTGAATAAGGATTGATGTTTAAGAGTTTAGAAAAGAATAACTATTGATGGCTATTTGATAGATAGAAAATAACATATATAAAACAATAGGCAATCACACCAATGTCTTTTGAAGCATCACACCTAGAGTTCCTTGGCATCACACCTCGGAGAAGTTTGCATCACACAAACAAAGCTGAAAATAAGTTGCTGAATTTTATTAATCAATCACTATATTCTGAAATAACATTATTGCAAAATAACCTTTATATAGAGGCCATTGACAAAAATTGTTAACTCATATTTAACAAAAATTGTTAAATTATGTTTAACAAAAATCGTTAAATTATATTTAACAAAATTGTCAAATTACGTTTAGCAAAAATTGTTACATTATGTTTAACAAAGACTGTCAAATTATGTGTAACAAAAATTATTAATTTATGTTTAATGAAATTAGTTATTTAGTAAAATTCATCAAATATTATTTCACCCATAGGCCTTTTGGCGTGTAGTTTTTATTGATATGAGTAGTGCCCATTCAAGATAATGTATCTTTTAATTACAATCTCTTGTTTCAAGGAAAGACCATTTGATTCCAACCATGTGGCCTTTCTACATAAGTTTATTTATTTATTTTATTGTTTGAGGAGATATGTGTTTTTATTTATTTGTGACTGTACCTAATAATTTATTAGGTTGCCTATGTACCTTTGGCGGGGATCAAGCCAATTCATATTTCTTAGATTGAGGTTTTAGATTTAAATAAAGTCCTCAAATATGATTTTGTTCACTTTAGGAGATGAACATTTAAGTAAATACTTGGTGCCTGATTAAGCATTGACTTAAATTTATTTTTGGGTGAGATGATTGATTTTAATCTCAAGGATAAGTCAAGGACCATGCTTTTATGAAAATTGAACCAAGGATTCTCTTTTTGAGAAGTCGAATGTCCAAGCAAATTTTCTTTCCTTTCATTTGCTTCTTTATAGAAATTTTAATAAACAATTATATTTTGATTGAGGTCCTCAAATTTAATTAAGGAAAAAAAAACCCATTCGAAGCAAATTTATTTTTATGAACATGTTTTAGAAATGGGGATTGGAAAATTTCCTCAAATCCATTTTATGGTCATTTTATTTTGGTAATTAGAAACTCCAATTTCGGTTAAGTAATTAGGAATCCCAAAGAATTAGTCATATTGGAATTTGAAGGGATTACAAACTCCACCATATTTAAAATTATTTTGGGAGTCAAGGACTCCATTGAAGCATATTATTTTAAATTTGATAGTGTCAATGACTCTAATATTTAAATTGGTGTAGTCAAGGACTCCATTAAATTAATTCATAAGGTAGAGTCAAGGACTACTTCATTGACATTGGGTAGAATCAAGGACTCTAATTGAAATTTAGTAGAGTCAAGGACTCTAAAATTTTAATTGATAAAGTCAAGGACTCCATTGATGTATTTGATTTGGTAGAGTCAATGACTTTAGTTGAGAAAACATTGGACTAAAGTTGAGAGAATTTTTAATTTGGTAATCTACAAATAGGATCAGCTTGTTAGAGACTCGAACTTAAAGTTTTATATATAGAGTTAAGAACTCATCATGCAACCCGACCCTATTTGTTTTACCAAACAAAAAGTCAATTTTGAGAAAGAGGGAGAGAGAGATTTAGAGAAGAAAGGGACTGGTAAAATAACTATACAAACCTATTGCTGCATGTTCCTCCTCTTCAATTGCTCTCTCCTTTTCTCTTTTTTAGCTTGCCTTTTTTTTTTTTTGATTACTTTAAAATGTTGTCTATTCAATAACATGTCATCCGTATCAAAATCCAATAAATGAGAAATATGTGTACAAAAATAATTATTCACTAACACGTCTTTCATTTGTAAGTAAGGTAGTTATTTTTCGCTGACATATCTTATATTTATTAAATTTTTTTTGAGTCCTTATATTTATTGAATTTTGATACTACTAACATGGTATCATTTTATACCAAATACCTTCTCGTAGCACTTCACTTGCTTCTTTCACGGCAGTTGGTGTAAATTGTAACGGATTATTAGCTACTTTTTGCTTTTGAAAGCATTTGAGTGGTGCGTGTGGCAGGAAGTTACTCAGTCACACGTGCCACTTTCATCTTCCCCCCCCCCCCCCCCCCCCCCTTTTTTAATAATTGTGGCAATAAGTTTAGGCTGCCATAAGTCTAGGCAATAGTGATTTGATTTTAGTCTCAGCAAAACATTGAGACTAATTCTCCTTTTTATTTAAATATATTTCATTAATGTTGGATACATTTTTTTTTCCCTAAAAACTAGCACACACAAAACTCATTAATTTACTCCATTTCAAATCCTAAATTTTAGTTTCAAAAGGTTAGTTATGACTTCAAAAAATGTTAAATATACCCCTATTTTAATTAAATAATCCTAAATCTAAAAAATTAAAAATAGAGTTAAAATTGTAATTCAACAATTTTTTTTTAAAAAAACCTGCTAGAGAAATTGTTTTCTTAAAAATTAGCGTACTCTCTATTTAAATATATTTTATGCATGTTTGATATATATTTTTTCCCTGAAAACTAGCACACCTAACTCATAGTTTACTCCATTTCAATTCTAAAATTTTGTTTCATAAAGTCCTTCTTGTGTAACCTCACTAACAATAATAAATTCAAATTGAAAATACATTAAACTCAATTAAAGTCTAATTTTAAGCCAAGTGTCTTAATTTCTTCTTAGTCTTTGTGCCAAATGTGAGGACCATACCCTAACTATCCATTTAGGTGGTCATTATCATTAATAAATCACTTCTAAATTTTTCTTGGAAGAGCAAATAAGAATTGTAGAGTTTTTTTTTTTTTTTTTTTTTTTTTTTTTTTTTTTTTTTCATCCATGCGTCCACCAAACCTATAGCGCACCAAATTTAACACAAGGGTATAGAATTCATTGATATACATCTCCCCCTGGTTTATTATTTATTATTTTTTTATGAATACTATGGAATTTGAAAGGGATCTCTCCATATTTTGTTGTATCATTTTGGGTATTCAAAGCGTTCTTCTATACCTTGTATAGGAAGAGGTTTTCCATCCCTTACATTTTTCTTTTTATACAAATTTTTAGGCCTATTCTGTGAGTTAACTCAAATTCACATTTTTACATTTTAAACATCTTTACACATTTTTACCTACACAAATTTCAAAAAAACTACAAAAATCCTTAATAGTCCCAACTTCTACTGCAACTGCTTTTGAAGAATTGCCAAGGTTTTCTTATTTCTTCCTTTCCTTTGCTTCAGTTAATTTCTGTTTAGTTGAAAGATAATGACCGTGTGTATTGTTATTATTTCATTGAAAGTGATATTCTAATTTTTGTGCATGGTTAAACTTTATTTATTTTTACATCAAAGATGGTGCATGGTTAAACTTGGAAAAAGAGATGTTTGTGTGTCAAACTAAAAAGGAAGCTTGGATTTTATTACTTGGATTATGTTCATGATTTTTTACATATTCGAACAAATCCAAATATAGAAGTTGTAAATTCTACGATTGAAATTTGTATTATGAGTTAGAAAAAGGAGATTTAGTAATCTCATAAATATATATATATATATATATATATATATATATATATTCTAGTTAAAAATGTACTGAAAGTAAGCCAAACCCATTTAATTTATATTTATACAAGTTATAAATGGGTAATTGGATAATGATGTACCCAACTCATTATGACTAGACCTGAAATCTACGTAACTCACCCAATTGCCACCCCTCCTCATATACAAGGTTGTTTCGATTTTTCCCAAAAGTCCAGGTTGTTCATAAAAAAATTCCAACTCCTTTGAGGATCCAGAAGCCATAATGTGTTTTATTTTTTTTGTTTATTGGGTCATGTTAACGAATGCCCTTAGGGCATTGGTTGACAATCTATTTTAGGAAAGTTTTAATACTACTTTTATGAGAAATGAAAAAAAAAATCAAAATATTAATTTCTTTATTTCATTTTCCCATAAAAACTTTCTTTAAATGGATTATTAACCAATGCCCTTAAGACATTCGTTAGCATTTTCCTTATTTTATAGAAATCATCAAATTGAGCAGTCATAGAAGTTAACTTCCTAATTGGCACACAACCATGGCATTTCGGCAACTGAGAGGACTAGAGTTTCACTGTCCAATTGACAAATTGGACACACCAGGGGCATTGATAATTTCGACACACCCTCCACTCAAACACTTTCATTTTAGAGTAAAATTTCATTTTCATCCTTAGACTATCACATAAGTTCACTTTTCGTCCCTGGACTTTCAAAATTTCTATTTTCAACCCTAAACTTTGCAAAACATTCTGATTTTCCTCCACTCCGTCTATTTCTATTAGTTTATGCCTTTTATGGCCTGACTAAGTGCTCAATTGTTTTTTGCTTACAGTTGAGATTTTCTCAAACTGATCAACCAACAAATCCTAGATTCCACAATTGTTCTGAGACCTAATCATGGCATTGAAGCCCAAAACTCCACCACATACAACCATAGAAGGTCCTCCAATCTTCCTCACAAATTTAGACCATAAAATTAACTACTATAACAAATCCTCCCCGAGAAACAGGAAACAAGCTTAGCATAAGAAAAACCATTAGCAGCATTTTACAATCTTTTTAAATCTGCAAATTGAATGAACAATGATTTGCTTAAAATAAATAAAGAAGAGACCTCATTTTTACCTACACCATTAAAAATTCTTAAAGCCAAAACCATGTGAACAAAGAGAAAAATATTCAATTATAATGATGGAAAGTTATCAATTAATATCTAAAATCAGATAAAGTTCAATCCTAAATTGAACAAAAAAGAGGGTGAAATCGAAAATAATTATTACTCAATTGTGTCACCTACAAATACAGATTGCATTTGAATAAATGAAGTACTTAACTGCAATCAAGTGACACAAAGAAGCGCAACCCATGCATAGCTTATTAAACTAAGGTTTGGTTTAGTATGTCATTCTAGCAGTTTATTATACAACAGGCTCCCACCTACCTTACAATCTGAATACTCTTGCTGCTGCAAGTTTAGATTAATCATTCTACCAAGGACTAAGTCAAGGAAGTTCAACAAAAACTATTTTCTTTTAAACCATTTAGTCACTCATGATGTCATACCCAAATTTGAAGTTTTAAACTCAGCATCTATATACTGATATTCCATCAGCCATTTCGCAGTTGAAAATATTTAAATCAAGACAGAGCAAAGTTCCTAATTCTCTCCCATAACCATCTCTTTAATATGATGCAACCAGAAATTGATTCCAATCCTCAGCATCTGCATCCCCTGCATAGCTTTTTTAAGCACTTCATCGTTTATGGTGGATTTGAAAAAACACCAAATATCTTGACAAAAACAATTCACATACCTGTTGTGAAACTTGCAGTATCTCTTACAATGATTTGCACACCTACAATCTCACATGAATTTAATGGCATTATGACATCTGCACATATAAATTCTTAATAAACTCATTGATGATTGTCCATTCCAGTTAAGAATCCCAAAAGGCAACAGCGAGCATCTCAGAGTGATTATAAAGAATTCTCTCTCTCCTCTGGAGCCGCATCTTGTAGAACAACATCAATGTTGGGCACATTTCCAGCCAATCTCATTTTTTAAACCAAATCGTCCCAAAATTTCGTTCATCAGTCCGTTCATTTTTGTTATCGCCAAAAATAAAACTGCAAGCACTATTCCTCAGCTAAACCCAACTACAACCTGGTTCTTTTATTATTCCTCTGTCACTCATCAATTTTCTAATTTCTGAGGCTTCTTCCCATAAACTGGCAGTGGAGAATACATTGGATAACAATACATAGTTTCCAGGGTTATGAGGTTCAATCTCAAAAAGCTTCTTCGCTGCAATTTTTGCTAATCCCATGTTTCTATGTACTCTACACGCACTAAGCAATGCTCCCCAAGCAGCAGCAGTTGGTTCTATAGGCATTCTTTGTATAAACTCATATGCCTGTTCTAGCCGACCAGCACGGCTAAGTACATCAACCATGCAGGAGTAGTGATCCACATCAGGTTCTGTTAAGTAATCCCTACTCATTGAATCAAAAAGCAACAGGCCTTTGTCAACAAGTTGTGAATGACTACAACCAGACAATACTCCAGTAAAAGTAACAGAATTGGGCTTCGCTCCTGAGTCCAACATTTTCTCAAAGAGCAACAAGGCTTCTTCTCCTTTCCCATGCATAGAGTTAGCAATGATAATTGTGTTCCAAGCAACAGTATCCTTTTTTGGCATCATATTGAAGACCCTTAGTGAAAGTTCTATGTCACCACATTTAGCATACATGAAAACCAGAGCTGTTGTGGTCATTAAGTCCTTAATAAACAAATGTCTATACATATAACCATGAATTTCTTTGCCAGTCCTTAAGCTTTCCAAACTAGTGCAAGCTGGCAAGACACTAGTAATAGTTATCTGATTAGGTTTGAAACCCAAATCTTGCATCTGACCAAGCATCTCCAGCGCCTGTTCAGTTTTCCCATTTTGCACACACCCACAAATGACAGCATTCCATGAAGCATCATTCAATTTGACATCTTCGTTTCTCATCTGACAAAATAATTCAAGACCCTTCTCACATTCTTTATTTGAGAAGTATGCAGTTAGAATTACATTCCACAACACAACATCTCGTCGAGACATGTTATCAAATACCAATTGTGCGTGCCTAATGCTTAAACAACTAGCATACATGCTAACAAGCGCACTACAAACAAACAAATTCTCTCCCATTTCATTCTTTACTACAAAGCCATGAATCTCTCTTCCTGAATTCAAAGTTTTGAGTTCAGAGCACGCTGGTAGAATTGAAGACACAGTCACCACATTGGGTCTCACCCCATTTAACATCATCTCACGAAACTCCTCCAAACCTTGTCTAGGTAGACCATAAGTAACATAACAAGACGACAACGAGGTCCACGAAATCACGTCTTTCACCCGCATACCATCAAAAACCCGTCTCGCATCTTCAACACGCTTACATTTAGCATACATATCAATCAACGCATTGCCCAACAAAGTATCAGAATGAAACCCAAATCGAATTGCATCATCATGAACCTCTTTGGCTTTCACAATGTCACCCAGAGTGGCACAAGCCTTAGCAGCTGACAAAAGTACTAGTCTATCAGGTATAATTTCCTGTGCTCGCACTAGATTGTAAAGCTTTATAGATTCCTTAGGAAACCCATGTTGCGTGTAAGCTGAAATCAAGATGGTCCACGTACGGAGGTCTGGTTGGGGAATTTGATCGAACATGTGGCGTGCACGTTGCAAATCACCTGAATTGCAGGCTTCTTTGATGAACTTAAGGCTTAGGGGAGCGGGAAGGCTAATGGGTAGCTTTGGAGGCATTGGATATATATATTTGGTTTGAAACTTTTAATGCCTCTTTTGCTTTTCTTGTATAGTTTTTGTTGGAACTTTGCCAAGGCAAAATCTTGAAACTTTTTGTTAATTTATTGCAAGGAAGCGGGAAGTGAGTTTTATAAGAAGAGAAACGACACCGCTTCACTGACGGACGGGATCATTTTACGTGTTTTCTTGGGAGGAAGTTGATTTTTTTTTTTTTTTTAATCAAAAGTTGACTCTGATTTTTGTTTTGTGTTTGAGTACTCCTCAAAACTTTGTCCTTTTCCAAGAAGCCAGACAATGAAATTTCTCTCTTTTTTTCCCTTTTATTTTTTGGCAAAAAAAGAAGAAGTTAAAAACACTATATTGGTCCCTATATTTTAGTAGTGATCAATTTGGTCTTTATTATTTTTAAATTGTAATCATTTTGGTCTGTGCCGTTACCTAACTAATAAAAAATGTATATGTGGCAAACGGTTTGCATTATTAGCACACACGTGGTTAAAATAACAATAAAAAATCAAATAATTAAATATCAAAAAAGCCACATAAGCATTTTAATATAAAAGAAAATTCCTCGCCAAACAAGAAAATTATGAAAAAATTAATTGAAAAAAAAAGTGATTTTTTTTATATAAAAAAATCCACAATCTATTTTATGTGAGATACTTCTTTTCTTTCATGTTATAGTCTTAGGGTATGCCATAACTTTTAGATCATCCTTCCAATTTTAATCTTTATTTGTCCTTTAGAATTAAGTGATCACAAGATATATGATTGAACACATAGAAGATATAAAATGGTACCCTCTTTTGATAGGACCTAGGATCTCTTTATGAGTGGGTAAGCTCCTTAAAACTAAAAGGATAGATCAATAGGTTACTTACAACTATGTGGGCCATGCTTCAACCTAGGGCCTAAATAGACCACATATGGATTGGTGGACAAACCATTAACGTACTCAAAACTCATCATAGGCAATGACACACATTGTGAATTGGTAGGGTGAACTTCATAAAGTTTTGACCCAAATGGAATCTCTACTTTTCCACTCACCTTCAACCATGGCAAAAGGGACAAAGAATCAAGTGAAAGTGTGTGCAAAACCATATTAGAAAATCATTTGTTAGATTTAGAAGATAGAACACATTGGAGTCAAACTTCTTTATCTTCAGTGGAGTCGCAACTATAGGTGCAAGCACCCGCAATGGGCATCTCTTGGGAAGTACACATTGGCCGAGTGGATCAGGTAGCACTACAACAAAATGTATCTTCCATGACAAAATTTAGTGAGGATTTTTTTTGTCACCAAAAGGTAACATACATTGATGAAATATAGATTTCGTTGTCATTTATTAAAAAAAAAAATTGTATTTTCGTTGCTATTAGTTTTACTCAAAGTTAGGCGCCAATTAAAAATTTGGGGCTTAGAAGTTATTTGCTCTAAGGCGACGAAATTTTTCATTGCCAATTGTATAACATTTTGGTGACGAATAATTTCATCACTATAAGTATGCTGAGAATATATTTGGTGACGAAAATAGGTTTGTCAGTGGAAAGTCTCCTTCAGTGACGAATAAATTTGTGGCTAAAGCCTACCCCCTTAACTTCTTTTTTTGAAACCCCTACCACTTAACTTTTGGTCTTATGGTTTTTTTTTCCTCTCTTTTCTCATTTTTTTTAATCTTAGTTGATTATATGTTTAAACATATGTTTACACAAAAATGCAACAATAAAATGTCAAAATTAACTATAAGCGCTACAAGGAAATGACTTAATGCCTTAATTCCATTCTATTATCATTACTTAAAAAATGTTTATTAACATTTATTTATTATAAAGTATTAAATTGAGTAACAAAATATTGAATAGAATAAAAAAAAAAGTTAAGAACAAGGATTTTAGTTCATATATCTTACCCCGCTTATAGAAAAAAAAATAAAATCCACATAGAACAATGTTGGAACTTAATTTTGGCTGACTTAGTTGGCCATATGAAGATCTTTATTTGTTCGCTATCAACCATAATTATTGCATTGATAACTATATTCATGTACGTTTATCTATCAGTTGTATGTCTGTTTCTATCATTTTTTTACTTATGTGGTCAAACCCTTATATATAGTAGGTTGTTTAACTATTCCATAAGTTATCAACTTGGAAGTCTATTCTTCAGCATTTCAGCATTGAGAACTACATTAGGAATGATTGCAAATGCACCAAACTCTAGGTGTTGGGGTATGGATTGGTAACAATTGCCAATGCGTATAGTAGTGAGTAATTTTACACTAAGCTAATTATTTTTTCTTTCTTTAATGCATTTTGATTAAGTTAATTCGCTTGGGATTGCATTGTGGTATAACTTAATTACATTGTTACAAATAATCTATTTTTTTAGAAAAAATTACTTTTATTTTTGTTTTATATTTACCTGTCAACCTTTCATTTTTTATATTATTATTTATCCTTTATGCGCAATATTATTCTCTAGGTATCTACTTAGCACGTTCACATAATGAAAGTGTTTTTCATATGAATGGAGGAAAGATATTGTAAATTTTGATTCACACACTTACTTCTTTCTCATATGATAGATAAAAAATTATAAGGACCATAGTTTAGAAAAATAAAGTTAGTGTAGTTATATGTGTGTTTACACAAATACAACAATAAAATGTCAAACATAACTATAAGCGCTACAAGGAAAGAGCCACCCAGAATAGAAGAGATTGAGATAAAGGCAAGAGCCACCCAGAATTAAAGAGATTGAGATAGAGACAGAAACTACCCAGAGGCAAGAGCCAACTGGAGAAATTTAAGGCAAGAACCTGACGAACACCATAGATATGTATCATTTTAGCTCATAAGAGCACCTTGTTTGTTTGGTTGATGGTTGACGCCATTGGCTATGTTTGTTTTTCTTTTTTAGTTACTCTAGAATAGTAAGTCACTCGCCTTTTGCTTACAATTGGCAAATTAGGTTCTTGGATAGTGAACCCGTCGTTGCTCATTTCTCGAGTAACACTTGTGGGACTTCAAACATACAAATCCCACGCCACTCTGTGAAGTTGAAGCCCGCCCCATGTATGTGTTTTGTTTTCTGTGTGCATGGGTTGGGCCCAAGCCGTACGTCAAAACAAAATGTTTTGCCTCTTATTCTTTTGATTCCATTAGTGGAGTTCACAAATCAAAAGAGGGGCATTTGTAGTCACCACATTTTGTACCCCTTACGATTCGGACCCCCATTCTCCAATGATGTTAGAATTCTAAAGTCCAAGGTTGGTTTAGGGCCTGATCAAATTAAAATTGACTTGAGAAAAGTGTTTATGGAAAATATAACTCTTTTTTGGAAAAAATAAACTATTTTTCGAAAAAAAGGCCACAGAAACCTTTAGGCATGTGTAAGCATACATGCGTATGTGCATGCATGCTCAAGCTCTGTGTGTGCATACTCCATGCATGTGTAGAGTTTTTGAAACTATGTGAGACAAGTTTTCTACATTTAAACTTGGTTTAGAATGAATCCCATATTGTCTGGGAGCTACCCCAAACCCCTATTTCTCGTCTATATAAAGCCATATAAGGTACTTTATCAAGGAGGACAAATCCTAATGGTAAAACACATTAGATTCACTAGAAAATAATGAGTTAAAGAGGGATTTTTTCACAAAACATCTTCAAGTCAAATTTTTCTTGATTGAGACATATTCTGGTGTTGATCTTTGAGTTCTAAGTTTACAAACTCTTCTTTGATTTGGTTGTGAATGGATTGACTGAAGGGAATAGTCAAAATCAGCTCTAGAGAGTTCTAGTGTTGAGGTAAAGTTTCTAACTTTGGCTCTTCGCTTTTCTTTGATTTTCCTTTGTTTTTGTGTTTATATATATGTGTTAAATGCTCTAATATGTTTGTTTAGTTTAGGGTTATCTCGTCTTTGTGTTAGAAGCATGCTAGGTTGTTAGTTTCCTTGTTTCTGCTGTGTTTTCTCTATTTTCTATTTTGGTTTCTGAGTTTAGGAGGGTATGCATACAATTGGGATGCACACACATGCTCTATGTATACGCAAACATAATCAAGTCCAGAAACCCTTATTCATTTTCTATATGATGTTTCCTTTGTTTTATTCACATATTTTAGCCTCTGTTTAATCTGTTTTGCCTATCTTTTAGTCTATGTTTCTTTGATTTTCCTTGTTTTGTTTGTTTTATCTTTTTTATGCTTAGTAGGGTTTTTTTTTTTTGAATACCATGAACATGCATTTGATTTGGTTGTTGAGTAAGATTTTGTTTATGAACATATATGCTTGATTGAATCCCATGTTTTTTATGCTTAGATACCTTGACATGCTTCTTTGGATCTGTCTTAAGTTGTTTATGCCTTTTGTAATATGTGTTTAAGGCCATGATAGATGAATGCTAGGCTTGGGGATGTTTATGCCATGTTGATTACTTTAGATGCATGTTAGTGTGCTTATGAGTTCGAATAACATGTTAAAATTGCCTTTAATGAGATTAAGATTTAGAACTCAATGAGTTGAAGCTGACCCGCAGGTCTGATGGTGTTGGGTGCCTAACACCATCCTATCCCCATAATTAAACTCTAGACATGTGCTCTAGTAAAGATCAGTCCTTCCACGAATGGAGTTGTATTTATGATTCCTAAACATAAACTAGGTGGTGACTCCATTTACACCCTCTGCCATGGTCCACCATTGGTCAAGGCTACTTACCCACATCGCAAGGATGACACCATGTTGCGGGTGCTTATGCTAACAGCCCCTGGTCCCGTCAAAAAATCAAATCACTACCATAATGAACAGCATTGTGTGTAGCCCGACGAGGATTAAAACCCTAAAGAGTGACCAAACTGATCAACTGGTTGCCTAAATGTGTCATCAAACCCTAAACCCCCCATTTCTCCTATAAATACTCCCATTTTCAACATCCAAGGGGTTAAAACTTTTTACCCTTCAAAAACTCTGTCAAAATCCCCTTAGAATTCATAAACCTAGATTTCAAGGCTAGAAGGGTAGAAAGGTTGAGTACTAGATTGATCTTCATCCATCCTTTTGGTTGAAAGATAATCTCTTTCTCATCAGTTTCCAAACTTCTAGTTGGTTCGAGCTTGCTAATACATCACTTAGGGTCTCTGAGTCAACCCTAACCAAGTTGTTCAGATCATCCTCCCACACACATAGTTGTCATATGTAGACACCGCATTTTATACCTCTTATGACTTGGGCCCTTGTTCCCTAATGAAACTCAAACTCTAAGGCTTAATGCCAGTTTAGAGCCCAGTCAGATATCAAATTGACTTGAGGAGTGTTAAAATAGAAAATGTAACTTTTTAAATGAGCAAAAACCTATTTTAGGAAATAAAATGACCAAAGTAGCTCTTGGCCCACGAACGTGGGTAGAAGCTTGCGTACGTGGGCCAAAGTATGTGTACGTAAGCACATTCCTGCGTATGCAGCTAAGGTTTCAGAAGCATGAAAAATGTAAGTTTTCTACAATAATGGTTGAGGTTTGGAATGAATCCCATATCGTTTGGGAATCGTTCCAAACCCCTTTTTTTTCCACTATATAAAGCCTTACATGGTATATTTTCAAAAAACACAGAAATCCCACGAGAAAAACCTAAGATTCACTAGAAAATAGTGAATCAAAAGGGAGTTTTTCACAAAAGACACTTAAGTCATTTTTATTTGATTGAGACCTTTTCTAGCCCCAATCCTTTTAGTTCAACATTACTAATCGTTTGCTTAATGACTTGTAATATATTTGATTGAGGGGAATGGTCAAAATCAAAGCTTGGGAACTCCTTTTTGAGGTATCAAGCTTCAACCTTTCTTTTCTTTTTTAGTCTTCCTTTTATTGTTTAATCTGTTTTCTTGATTTGTTTGTGTTATAACCTGTTTGTGTAGAGTAGGTTTGCGTTTTCTTGTTTATTTTGAGTATGTTGGTTGCTAGAACTAGGGTTTTCTGCTCTGTTTTTCTGCTTGTCTGTTTCTAGGTTAGGGTCCAGGCATGTTTGTGTATGCATACTTTTGTATGTACACGCAGGCTCGAAGTACGTGTATGCATACAACTGGTCTGCGTGCGCAGATCTATGTATGAGCACGCATACTTTTGCCTAGAAACTCTAATTTTGATTTTCCTGTTTCTTTTGCTTTGTTTGTTTTTACCTAATATGCCTTTGTTTTAACCTTCTTATATGTTTTTTATTTACTTTTTCCTTTGTTCACATGTTTGTTTGTTATTGTATGCTAGATTAGTGTTTGTCTTCTTGTTTCTTAATCTTAATACCATGCCATGATCATGCATTCACATGCTCACACATAATACCATAGGTGCTGAGATGCTGCAAGGTAAGTGAAGGGTAAGTCATGCATTGGAAATGTTGATGCATTGGTGATATGATGAATACTCTTGCTTGATGTGTGATTTCATGTCTAAATATATTGGAAAACATGTGATAATCTATGTTTCTTACCATGCATATTTCTCTGCATTGGTATGATATGATGGAGCATACTTAGATGTATGATTAGGGTTTGTGATGTGATGAATGCCATGATACCATGATTAGATGAATGCTAGGGTTATGTGTGGTTTTGGTTTCTTATGTTTTAGGGATAGATATGTTATGTTGTTTTGGGCTGAAAGACGCTATGTTGTATGCTTAGATGCATGCTAGTGTATGTGTGAGTTAGGATACAAAAGGTTGAACATGTTTTTGATGAGGTTAAGACGTAAGACACAACAATGGGAGGCCAACATTAGGGTTGGGCGATCTTGGGTGCCTAACACTTTCCCAAGAACGTACCTAAACTCTGAATCTATACTTTGGTAGTAAGATTAAAGGTCATTCCTCAAAAAGGATGCTATATATATGGTTCCTAGACCACTGCAAAAACTAGGTGCCAACTCCCTCCCTTTTGTGTCCACATCATAGTCGATTTCAACCGAAGGACTAGTGAAAATAACATCATTATAAGTGCTACGAGGAGGAAATGTGGATCTTTCCCATGATCCTCACTATCCTCCATGATTTTTTTTTTTTGTTTTTTTGTTTTTTGTTTTTTTTGTTCTATGTTGTTTTAATGTTTTAATTCATGTTTTTGTAATATAATATGCTCATAGTACTTATTTTGATTCATTCCTTGGCTCCTTTGCTTGAGAACATGTAGATCCTAATTTGCCTTAGGGTGCATACACACTTGGGAAGATGCGTATGCACTTCTTGAATGGTGTACACAGTCTTTGAATGGTTAAGGTTCATATTTTGGTCATATTTTGGGAATCTACCTTGAAAATCAAGTGTGTATACAGGTAGAAGGATGCATACATAATTTTCTTACGGCGTACGCCAATTTGGGCTTCAATAAGATTTCTTGCATTTTCTTTCTTATTTGTCATAAATGCCATGTTGATTTTCTTTCCTTGTCTGTTTTATTTGCCTTATTTGGGTTTATTTGATGTTTGGTTTGTTTCCTGTAGTGTTATTGTAATAAATGTAAAATATCTTCTTTTCTTTCCTTTTCCATCTCAAAACTTTAATTCGCTCTTTTTATTATCTCTCATCCACTCTCTAATTCTAACATGAACTCAACAAGGCTACCACAAGTCTAAAAGATAAATAAGGAAAACTTTTCGAACCTTCAAAGATTTAGATACTTTCTAAACTTAAAATCAATAGTCAATTAGAATTCAGTTGCACTTGAGATTAATTGGCTATTCAAAAATAAGGAAATTTTTTCAAAAGGATTTTAATTTGATTAAGGTAATTGATTTGAATTTAAATGGTGAAACCAAAAGTCAAGTCAATCAAATTTTAATTAATCAAATCTCTTTTAAGCCTTAAAAGACACAAGGTTCTTAATGCACACCATGACCATTTAGGTCTAATAAAGGGAAGATACACATCAATGAACGAAGATTCCACTTCAAATAATACCCTTTTCTCATAAGACTTAAAACATTATTTGATATAAGACTTGTAATTCTGTTTGGTATCCACATGCATGTGGCCATGTATATGCATGATTGGGTATACACATGCACACACTTAAGCTGCTCTTACCATGCCGTTACCATGTTGTCTTCTGTGCCATGCCTTGTTTCCTTGAGTTCAATGCTATGAATTAGATGCTTTCTCCATGACTTCTTGTATGTTCATCCACAAGTTTATGTGCTTGCATGCTCACATGTTTACTTTGCATTCCATACTTATCCCACATGACCTGTAGACTAAACCTAGGTCTAGATGCAAATGCAAACTTTTTGAACCTCAATTATTAAATCTACCTCATGTCGAAATTAAGCAACGATATATGAAGGCCAGTTACAGCACGGTAGGCTTGGGGTACTTAATCTCTTCCCATTCTATACCCTAACTCCAAACCTTGTCTGGTAAGAAGACCATCATAAAGTCCTGTTTTGGTTCCTAGACCTATAACTAGGTGGCGACTCTAGTTGCCTCTTTTTAAGATGCACCGCGTACCCTCGAGTTCATGCTAGGTTTGAGTCTAAATCACTTTCAAGGAGATTAAGTACCGTGCACCTCGACTTTGCAAGAAGGAACTAGGCTTATGAGACAAAGTCTAATAATGAAAAAAAGGAACTTTTATATCAAGTTGAATTATAGTGTTTATTTAGGTTACTTTTCTTTTTATCAAACAATTCTTCGTTCTACTTTACTAAAAAGGCTGGAAAACTGGTTTATTTGGGTTGCTTCTATTTAGTTACTTTGTTTGTGTAATTGTTAATACAAATATGTCATCTAAAGGGTTATGGATCACATAACTTTACATACAACAAGTAGGCCCAAGACTAGAGAGGCTTAGTGACTCTGTAGGATCTTTGGATGCTAGGCCCATAGTATATTTGTTACCTTAGGCCCAAAACTTTCTTCTTCAAAAAAGCCTTGATTGGGCTTATGATAGCGAATGGGCTATGGGTCTATAAACCTTTCAAGTTAAGATATATATTTGGGCTTTGGGATAAGCCTCTCATTTGTGAGATACTTCTTTTCTTTTCATCCTGAAGTCTTAGGGTATACCATAAATTTTAGGTCATCCTTCTAATTTTAATTTTAATTTGTCCTTTAGAATTAAGTGATCATAAGATATAAAGTTGTACAAACAAGAGATATAAAATGATACCCTCTTTTGATAAGCTCTAGGATCTCTTTATGTGTGGGTAAGCTCCTTAAAGCTAAATGGACAGTTTAGTAGGTCATATACAATTAGATGGTCCATGTTTCAACCTAGGGCCTAAATGGACCCCATATGGATTGGTGGGCAAGTAACAATGTACACAAACACACGATGTTTTTGTATTTTTCTAATTTTTCAATTTTAATTTTAATTTTTATAAAAAATAAAACAAAGCAAAACTGAAAACAAAATCAAACAAAAACATGTTAAACAAATCAAAGCAAAGCATAAAACTAGACTGACTCAAAACACCAAAGGAAAACACACAAGTAATGCCAAAACAAGAAAGAGAGAGAGAAAAGAAGTGACAAAATCACTTGGAGCTGAGCTCTTTTCCTTCCACACCTTGGAAGAACCTTTCCTTTGAGAAAAGCCTTGAACTGGTGGTGAAGGAGAAGAATTAAAACCGTTCAAGTTCGAAAGGAGCATGAGGGCTTTGAGAAGATCTCTAAAAGGAGCAAAAGAGGATGGAAACTGATTTTGGTTTCTCGATGTGATCATGCCGTTGCTTTGTTGAGTGGCTAACAACTTATAGCAATTAGGTTGAGTATGACCGGCTGCTCTACAGTGATAACAGAGATGTTGCTTCTTTTGTTTAGGCTTTTGAGAGTTAGCCTTCTTGCAAAAGAGGTACTACATGGCGCGTTATCCCTTGCTACACATAGGGGGGATAGGTAAATCCTTAAGGGTGTGGGTGAGACTAGGCAAGGCTAAGAAACCACATGCCAAAAGAGGTATATATCATGCTAGTGGCATGTGGGTTTTGACTTGTCTCTATGGTGGTATACTATTTTTGTGTCATTTTCGTCTTTGTGGTGGCTTGTCATGTGGCTTGGGTTGGCTTTTCAAGTTTTTGGAAAAATGTTGTTATGCTTACAGTATATTTATTATGTAGTTCATGGTGATCATTTTTTAGAAGCCTTAAGTGGCATTATTTAATCATTCTTATCATGTTATTATTGAAAATGATTTTGTAGTTTTTAGCTAGAAATTCTAAAATTGTTTCATGTTGTTATATGCAAATAAACATCAAACATGCAACGATCATTTTAAGATAGGATTTTGTGGCTAGCAGTAGTTAGATTAACTACTGGTGGAGGCTAGACTTTTATGATTGTGATATTTAAATGATTTACATCCTAGAGTAGGCTTGACTCATTCTTTTGTATCTAATAGTGGTTGTGACTTTTATTTCCACTAATGGGATAAGTTTATGATGTGTATTTATATTTATTTAAACCTCCATTCTTTTGTGGCGGATGGTCCTTGTAATTATTCCATAGAGCTGTGACTTACTTTGGAAGTATATTTAATGAAATTATTATGAAAATTCTTGATGTTGGTACTTTGTATGGCTTATTTGTATTGATTTTCAATAAGGGAAAAATATACAAGTACCTTTGGGTTATATTTCTCATGCTTTGGACCCTTTTGGGTTTGGGGTGTGACACTGCATATCCCACTTCAGAAAAATCATTGACATGGGCCCTTGTAAAGGTCCTTGGTCTAGGAACGCTCCTCAATTGTGGTAGGAGTTTCGGTAAAAGAAAGTGGACCGTCCCTTTAATCATTACATGATTGATATCCTCTTGAGTCAAGTTGTCAGCCATTGTGGTACGTGGGAAACTAGGAGAGGTTAATGAACTTGGTGAGTAAATGTCCTAATTAAAAATTCTTTTTTATTAAGATGTTCTTTAGAAAGTCCTTAAGTCCATTTTAATGAAGGCCCAATTATAAAATCACTCTGTGAGAGACCTTGCTTGAGTAGTGCCCCTCAAAAAAGAGAGAGTGATTTTTGTGGTGTGCTTTTTAGGGCATCTCTATTTTTGGGTAAATGGTGTAGAATCACCACTTATTTTTTATGTACAAAAAATAAGAAAAAATAATATACAAATACATGACTAAATTGCTTCGTTTCATTGATTGAATAATAAAAATACAAATTTGAAAAATTGAACTTTACATGTCTTTGGGTCCTAATTGCAATCTACCAAATATGCATGACTTTTTGCCCTAATTACAGTCTACCCAAAATAAAAATAAAGTTAAAGCTAGATCTACGTAACTAAAAATCTAAATCTGGATGCTAGGTTATGGAATGGGAAGGTATTAAACACCCATTCTGCCCAGACAGAGTCTGGTATTCTAGACTCTTGTGACCAATGTACCATTTTATGCATGTCATAAATGATATGCTGAACATGTGAAATAAACTAAACAACACAAATCCATTTATCAATGTATCATCTTTTATTTAAAAATTCAGATATGTTTTAATGATTAGGAAAAAAAATGATTTTGACTTATAAAAAAAATCAGATCTATTTTGGTATGTGTAAAAAAATGATTGTTGAAGAAAAAATTCAGATCTATTTCTATTTAATAAAACACAGTTTTTATTTTTTTGGTTTGTTAAAAAAATTCAGATTTGTTTTTTAAGAGATAAAAAAAATGGTTTTGAGTTTTGCGAAAGATCAGATATGTTTTGTTGATGATAAAAAATGGTTTTTTATGTAACAAAAAAATTAGATTTGTTTTTATATTTTAAAAATGTTTGTTTTTTTTTTTTAGGGGATCTCATTTACAAAATAATTTCATGCTAAATGACTCAAACAAAACAAACAACAAAATATGTCCTCTTTCTTTATTTCAAAAATTTGCATGTGTTAAAAAAACCAGACCTGTATCTAAAAAAGATACAGAATCTGTCTTTATTTTAAGAAAAATTCAGATCTACATATAAGAAAGATGTAGATCTGTTTTATTTTGAAGAAAAATTATTTTAGTACATGCAAATCTCTAAAACTAAGAAACTGATTATAGTAACAATAAAAGAATCAAGGGCATATTTTGATAATCTAAATTAACAAATCAGAATATGAATATTTTAAAAATAAAAAATCATGCATCATCATGATTAGAGAAAAGAAGAAGGGTTAGAAAGCAACCTCTTGCATGAGCACTCTTTACTTGAGAGGATGTTTTAGGGTTCAAAGAAACTTATTCAGTTCTTTTTGAAACCTAAAAACTCTAATTCTTGTAACAAATCTCAGAGAGGATCAAAGAATATTAGCAATTTGTAAGTCTCAAAATGTATGCCTCTTAGAGCGAAAAAAAAAGGTGCAGAATTATGAGACCTAGACTCTATTTATAGAGGCAAGAAATCTCTAAAAAATAGGCACGGATGATTATGATGTGAATCTGGACTCATCCTTTTGTGAAAAGCTCGAAAGGGTGTGCCTTATCGTCACCCAAAGGTCGTTGGGCCAAAGCCCAACAAGGTGCAATTCGGCACTTTCAAAGTGCCGTTCAGCACTCCAAAAGTGCTGAATTGGCTCTTGGATGCTGAATGTACTTCCGTGTTCGGGTGCCATTTGGACTCTCTTTCTAGGGTTTTTTGACCGATCCTTGTATCTAGACGCGTTTTCATCCTCCATCCATTATTTTTTTAATCTCTTTCCTAGATAATTCAGGCTTTCTAACCTAAGAACAATTATCTTGTGAATAAATCCCTTAAAATAAATCCTGATAAAGTTCAGATTATCCACAATTTTATTGTTATCCAATCATCCCTTTTATTCCTATGCATGCATCCCTTTTTTAAACACTAATTATCAACCAATCGCAAACTTATTTAATTAATTTGAATTGTTTAACTAATCACAATTAATTTAAATTAATCTTGTGCAGTCAACTCTTCCTAGACATAGTGCATATGGACCATGCAAATTTGATCGTGCGATATCTATCAATTCGATGGTTCAATTTAGAAACCGGACACACCGTTACGATTGTTAGAATCTCAAGATCATATTTATAATATGCAATGAATAAATTGATGCATGTAATGCAAGAACAAATTGATGCATGTGATGCAAGAACAAAATGATGCATGTAATGCAAGAATGATTTTTTTGGGTATATGGATGGTCACTCCAGTCATCTTCCTTAATTAAATCATGGGTACAAAATCAAGTGTCTACACCCTCCCTTCCCTCTCATTGACCTTGTCCCTTATTTCATTGGGCTTGGTCCATTTACAAGAAAGCTCTCATCTTACTCTCATGGGCTTTCATTAGAATGCGCTTAAATATTTTCACCCTTTGTCTCAAATATGGGCCTACAATGTATTCATCACCATTGGGCTTTGCATTTCTTTCATTCATTATCATGTCATTCTTTTTCTTCTTTTTTATGAAGTAGCCCTCTAGCTAGATTACATTTTGGCCTTCCTCTCAAAGTCCATGAATTTCTTATCATTTTGGGCCTTGGCAGACAACAAGGAGGCCCAAGATTTGAGAATTTCATTTTAGCTTTTTAGGATGTTGGATGCTAAGTCCATAGCAAACTTGTTACCTTAGGCCTAAGGTTCTTTTTCAAGAGACCTTTTTACATGGGCTAATGATAGCAATTATGCTATGGTCTTATGAACCTTTCAAGTTAAGATATACCTTTAGACTTTATGATAAGACTCTTACATGTGAGATCCTCTTTTATTTCATCCCAATATTTTTAGGATATACCATAACTTTTGGTTCATCCATTCAAAATTTTACATGTTTTATTTGTCCTTTAGAATTAGGTGAACACAAGATATATAGTTGAACAAACAAGAGATATAAATGGTACCCTCTTACACACATACACACACACACATACATATATACATACATACATACATACATATATATATATATATATATAATAATGGTAAACCCGAAACGGTACATCGATATTGACTAGAACCGAAATATATCGTTCCACTGGTCACATTGGTACAACCTTCGGTACGAGATTGACTCCCTTAATGCATATGCCTTACAATTTCTGTGGTCTTATTTTCCAAAAGTATTTCATTTTAATAAAAAAAAATAGTTATATTTTTCTGAAAACACTTTTCTCAAGTCAATCTTAATCTGATAAGGCCCTAACCAACCTCGGGCTTTAGAATCCCAATATCATTTGGGGATGGGGGCCAAAGTCATAAGACGTAAAAAATGCAGTGTTTACCATGTCAAGCTAAAAAAGGGTAATTCAAATATAGATAAAAGTTGTTTTCTTCTGAAAAACAATTCTATCTCTGCCAAGCTAAATAGAGAAAATTAAAAGATTACTATCCAACTCTGTTTAAGATTGTTACCAAATATTGGAAAATGAGATAAGTTTTTTTTTATAAAAAAAATGCTTCTCTTATTTAACTTTTGTTAAAACTTGGCCTGAAATAGAGTTTTTAACCATGTTAACCTATATTAAAAATAGGAAGCCAAAAGATACATGAATCAACAATATCATTCTTGACAAAGAACTTAAATAAAAGAAAAAGAAAAATGGCATCTCCAATTAGCTGCCTATCAATGTTGGGAATCCCTCTACTAGTCACCTCTCTTTTCTACCATGTTTCTAATGCTGATCGAGCCCTTATTGAGAGTGTTTGCAATAAGACCACAGGCACAGACTCTGGTTATTGCTTGTCAGCTTTACTTTCAGTCCAACGGAGTATTACAGCTGATCTACCTACGCTGGGAACTATTTCTAATGATTTGACCTTGACTGTAATAGAAGATACAAATCGGCAACTCGCAAATCTTCTTCTGAAAACAGAAGACCCAGGTGAGGTCACTCGAATTTCGAATTGCCAGAAAAATATAAAAGATGCATACCATAAAGTGCAAAATGCAAGACGCGTTGCAGGTCAAAAATCTTACGAGGAAGAGTACAATTCAATTACGGCTGCACTAGAGGCGATTATGGAATGTAAGTTTTCATATGGAGACCCACCAAAAAAGGCACCAATATCAAATTGGACTCACAAAATAGATACGCTAACCGATGCTTCTTATGCCATAATTTCTATGCTTATATGATCTATAACCAAAAAAAAAAAAAAAAAAGGATAGTTAAGGTCCTTATTGCTCAATTGCTACCTCTTGACGTTATTATACAAAAATAAAATAAATAATGACTTGCTTGTATTAATATCTATTTACAATTATCTCTCTTTCTCTCAATCAATATGGTAGTATTGCATTTTATTCAATACATCTTTGGTTACATCTTTGTGATACTCTTATTTCTTTTTATAATTATCTTTACCTTTTTCACTTGTATACCACATTTTATTACATATATGTGATGGATTTATTTTTTATATTTCATATATTTTAATTCGGAGTTACTTCTATCAATATTGTTTAAAAAAAAAGGGGACCATCAGTATTATATGTAGGTGACGTGTCCCTACAATATTCATGCAAATGTTTGAAAAGATGGGAAAACATTTGCACGAAATATGAGGAATACGAGTCTCTAAAATATGCATGCAAATGTTTGAAAAGATGGGCAAACATTTGTAAGAAATCAGAGGACTACGACTAACATCAAATCCCATAAATCATAGATAGCGGTTCTAGCGTTGACTGAGAAAGAACAAGAATTAAGAAGTAAAGAAACCCAGGAAAAGTTGAGGATTGTAAGGAGAACCCATGTTGTGAAATGGCTGATTTGGAGGACACAAATGAGGATTTGATGGATGGGATCGATAAGGCAATTGAAGTCCGTCTTGGATAAGAAGTTGGATTCATTTTGGGTTGCAAGCAAGCATGAAGAGAAGCAACTTCATCACAATGTTAGAAAACAAATGGAAAAAAAAGAAAAATCCTTTCTCACGTCAAGTTAAAAAAAGGTAATTCAAATATAGGTAGAGTTGTTTTCTTTTGAAAAATAATTCTATCTCCGCCAAGCTAAATAAAGAAAATTAAAAGATAATTATTCAACTCATTTTAAGATTGTTACTAAATATTGGAAAATGAGATAATCGAAACTAGAATCATTTCCCAAAAATAGAGTTGTTTTGCAAAAATATTTAGTGGAGTTGTTTTCTTGGCGCGATAGTTTCTTTGAAAATATTTAGTGAAAAATAACTCTATCTCATTCCAACTTAATCTATATGTATCTGAAAGTTGAAGCATAACATTTATTATTGCTACGCTCCTATTGAGCCACATCATCTATTTATTTATTTTTTATCTTTTTTCTTTTTAAACTTATTTTCTTCCAATTTTTTTAAAATCTTCTTTTCCCTATTAGTTCACACCTACTGTTACACTCCTTTCAATTTTTCTCATCCCTTTTGCCTCTTTATCTTCCCACTACTTTATACTTTACCATTACACTTCATCGTTTTATTTTTCTTATATTTTGACTTTTCTTCTTTCTATTTTATTCTATATAAATTTGATTTCATATCTCTCATTCAATCCATATTTCCAACACTATCTCTCTCTCTCTCTCTTGGTGGATTTTTGTTCTTTCTTATAACTCTAATTAAGGTTGATGGTTCGCTTTTTCTTTTTTCTTTTTAATATGTGTTGGTATTTTGTGTGTGTGTGTGTGTGTTTTTTTTTTTTTTTTTTTTTTTTTTTCATTTCCCATAAGAAAAGTCTTATCTTTTCCTTTTATAGCTTTAATTGAATTTTGGTTTTAATTGATACTTAGATTTTTTTGGGAAATAAGAATTAGAAATTATATCAAAACACAATCTACATAGCTATAAATTTGAATATTCCTACCAATTTTTTGAGTATTAAATTATTATAAAGTCTATTTTTATTCCTTTAGTTTCATTTTAATTTCGGTTATGATAACATTGTAATTTTGTAATGAATTTTGATTATTATTATATTTCATTATTTCTTAATAGATGAGAAATGTGAATAATAAATTTGAAATTTATAAATTTTAGTTGTATATTAGTCAAATATAACACACTACAATAGAAGTTATAAGAATATGGTTCATCTTAAAAAAATATTAATAAAAAAAAGAATGATATATTTATAGAGAAAAAAAGATTAAAAAAAAAATTCTTGTAGAAATCCTTTTTAAAAAATAGATGATATTTGTAATGTGTAGAATGAGATAGAGAATAAAAAATTTGAATTTAATGTGAAAACTCATTGGCAATTGTTCATTTTAGTGTTACGTTGAGTGGTTAACTTAGTTCATAAAACTTAGCAACAAGAAGGTTATACATGCACATGGGAGTCATAATTGAATATACAGAGCTGAGGGTATACTTATATGAATTTGAAGTTGAGATCAAATTCAGATTTAGTGATCATACGAGTTATATATTTTTATGACAAGGAGTGTACGGGAGAAGCAACATGGTTTTCCTTTTCCGAATCGTTGGCTTGCTAATATTGATGCATTTTCAACCAAGGTTTTCAATTTCCTTACAGTAACCATAAGATACAACTACAATAGAGTTGTTATATTGTGAGTCTTGTAATTATTCAAACCTCCATTCTTTTGTGGTGGCAAGGCCGGCCCTCGACATTTTGGGGCCTAAGGCAAGAATTAAAAATGGGGCATTTTTTATACTTATATATTAATTAATTATATTTATTTAATATTTTTATATTATAATATATTTCATTTAAAATTTATTTTTCTTGCCTTTTGAGATGCAAATTGACTAATTAAATTTTTGTATTTAAGTTTTTCTAACATCTCTTTTTCAATTGATAATATAACTAATCCACTTAATCTTTCTTAGGACATTGTCGATCTTAAATATGATTTTATTAATTTTAATTTCGAAAAACTTATTTCTGCAGTAGCTACTGTAACATGTATTATTAGTAAAATCCTATAAGCAATGCATGTATTTGGAAATGAATCTAATCTTGTTATATAATTTAGTATGTCAATTGGAGTATAATCTTTTATTTGTAAAATTTCTTTTAAAATTTTTAACTCTGACAATAAATCACAATAATCATCATGTTTGAGAAAATCTTCAAGTTTAAGACAATATTTTTGTAAACTATCATTATCTAGTGACTTCAATTTTGTGAAGTTAAATAGAAAACCAAAAATATCTTCATATATTTGAAATTGTTCAAATCTATTCTCAATTGAACTAATTGCTTTATCTACTATATATAAGAAATAATCAATTCTAAAATATTCTTTAGTAAAACGTGTTATCTCATTATGAACGATTTCATCAAATTGTTTCTTTCTATGAATTATATGTTTCTCACGAAATACAGTTTCTATTTCCATTTCAAATGTAATTTTTTTAGATGAATTCATTGCAGATGTAAATCCATTTTCTTTATATTCTTTAAAATAAGAAATGAGACCTTTTAATTGATCTATAGCAACATCAATGTGCATGTCTTTTGATTGTAAGGTTTTACTAACAGAGTTGACAACAAATAATATGTTATACCAAATGGTCATACCTAATAAGAACTCAAAGCTTTTAATTTCGTATGTTGCTAAACAATTAGCTTCATTTTTTATTTTAGGATCTTCACTTGTTTGTGTTAATTGTAACAAAGCACCTCTTATTTGTGGAGCTTGGAATTTTATTGCTTTTACACTTTCAATGCGACTTTCCCAGCGTGTTTGTGATAATGATTTAAGAGTTAAACTTGACACATTATCTTGTAAAATTTTGCATCTTTTTGTAGAAGAAGAAAACAATGTATATATGCGTTGTATAACTCCAAAAAATGATATAGCTTTTGGACAAGAATTGGCCATATCACATAGTACAAGGTTAAGACTATGACAACCACATGGTGTGTAAAATGCTCTAGAATTTATATCAAGAAGTTTTTTGTACCTCTTGATGTTTTCCTTTCATATTAGACCCATTATCATATCCTTGTCCACATATATTATTAATTCAAGCTCACAAGATTTTATTTACATTTATAATTTCATCAAAAAGACCTTTTCGGTAGTGTCATCAACTTTCACAAATTCAACAAAACGTTCTACTATTTTTATTGGACTTGTTGAAATATCAATACATCGTAATATGAGAGATATTTGTTCTTGATGATTGCATCTGGTGTACAATCAAGTATAATTGAAAAATAATTTGCTTCTTTGATCTTTTTGATAATTTTACATGTAATCTCATTTGCTAACAGTTGTATCAATTCATTTTGTATTTTATGTCCAAGATATTTTTTACGGATCCCACCATTTTGAATACGTCTAATATGTTCTTGCATAACTGGATCAACTTTTGCAATCATTTCAGTTAGACTTAAAAAATTTCCATTATTTTCTTCATAAATCTTTTCATTTTTTCCTCGGAATGCCAAATTATTTTTACCAAGATTCTTTACTACAACAATAATTCTTAATAAAACCTTTTTCCAATGATCTTTCTCTTTGTTAATTTGTTCTTGGATATTTTATCTATGTTTTATTTTTTGACAATTCATTTCCAATCTAGCCAAGTGTTCATGTTAGTAATATGCTCTCTAGTTGTTTCATGCTCTCTAATTTTAGAACTAATATTTTTCCAATCTTGAGTTCCTTCATTACATAGTTGGCCAATACATATAGACTCAAATAACTTGCAACAAAAACAAAATACTTGGTCCATATCTTTTGAATACACTAGCCATTTTCTATCATGCTTCTCCCCATTTGATAATATTCGAGTGTAATGAATAGTAGAAAAATGTCTATTGTCATCACCTTTAGGAAAAATTATATCATTGTCTCTAATTAGACCTCTTTCTACTAATAAATCTCTTAATTTTGTGTCAATATTTTTTCAATTACATGGATCATAAATATTTGAAGGAATATAATTCAACATGTCATTATTATTTTCATTTTCTTCTAGTTGAACATCATTATGGTGAATTTGCTCATTTGTGACATTTTCATCATTATTTTCATTTTCTTCTAAATTATTTTGAAGTTCATTATCAAGATTTGTTGTATTGCAAAATTGAACATCATTGTTATCTTGCAATTGTATCATTTCATTATCTTCTAACTCTTTTTGGTGAATTTCTTGCTTATTTGTGATATTTTCATCTAAATTTTGTGTAATATTTTTTTTTATTACTAATAACAAATTTATCTATTGATCCTTTTTGAGACTCAATTAATTTTTTTTTTTTTAGTTTTTCATATCTAGATACATATTTCTTAGTAGACATTTCTAATCAAACAATATATTTATAAAGACTAAAATAAAAAATAACTTTTAAGTGTAGAGCAAATGAGAAATAGAACCGATTTATATAAAAAATATTGTTGTAGTTTCACCGATGACCGAACAATAACAAGTTTTTAGCAATTTCAACCTGCATAAATAAAGACTTCTTCAGACTTATCTATAACCCACCCAATACCCAAAAAGTTAAAAAAGCACAGCACTGCAGCAGGCACAGGCACAATAGGAGTCTTTATAAAACATCTTATCTAACCCAAAAAGAAGAAAACGCAGCAGCAAGCTTTTTTTTTTTTAAAAAAAAAAAAAAAAAAAACCTTGAAGGGAGCTTGCTAAAGAACGGTTGAACGGAACTGAGGAAGAGGAAGGGAAAGCCAGAAAGGCCGGAGGAACTGAGGAAGCTTGCTGCCAGGGCCGGAGAGCAGATCAGATCAGTGAGAACAGGGGAGAGAAAGGGATTCAGGGAATCAGAGATAGAGGGAATGAGAATGAGAGACAGAGAGAGAGGCGGAGAGCAGAGATTAGAGAGAAAGGTTAAATTTTTAGGGTTTTGAGTTATTTTATTTGTTGTGATTTGTGATTGTTTTGTCGTTAATGTGTTAGACTGGATTTGTAGTTTATCCGGATAATATTTGGTTCGTTTGATTTACCAAAATTTTTATTTTTTGGTTAAAAAAATGTACTATGTCAGATTGTTGTGCTTCACCTTAAACTAAAATTTTCCCCCCTTACTGTATCAGTTTTTTTGCTTCCTCTGAAACTAATTTTTTTCCCCCTACTCGCTCTTATTTTCTAAAATTTTGGGGCCTCCCTTCCACTTGGGGGTCTTAGGCAACCGCTGACTTGCCTAAGGGAAGGGCTGGCCCTGTGTGACGGATGGTCTTTGTAATTATTCTATAGAGCTTTGACTTACTTTGGAAGTATATTTAATGAAATTTTTATAAAAATTCTTGATGTTGGTACTTTGTATGGCATATTTGGATTGATTATCAATAAGGGAAAAATATACAAGTACATATATACAAAGGTGTTTGTTTTTCTCTAACTGTAGTTGTAGGTAAGAGCAACAACAGAATTTCAAGATAAATAAAATACTGGGCTTATCGAGGAAACCCAACCTCCATAGACATGATATTTGAATATCTTTATTTGAAGAGTTTTTGCAAATTTTAAGAGACTAAAATAGCGACCAAAGTGGAAGATGTCACGAATGATATGACGGGGCGAGGAACTTTCTAAACAAAGTGGAAGAAATATTATCCAGACAATGAAGAGGAAAAAGAAGCCAATGATCAAAACTAGATAGGCAAGCCAATTGAGGGCTCTCAATACTAGATAATTACCCGCCATGAATGCTACGGAGACCATTGGTAAAGCTAGTCCCAATATTGGCACAGTGAACTTAAAGGCAGCAATGACCATGTCATGATCACCTAAATGGGTCCAAATGAGAGCAACAACAACAGTAATGGCTCTATACATAGCTATGGCGTTGCTAATTACAAATACGTGGAACATGTGCTTTTTCTAGGAATGTTGCCACACCGCCATGGCCGTTGTAGCCACCTGGCAAGTTGAAAGCCGCAGGAAAAGTTACAGTGGCCACAAGGGTTGCGCCCAACAAGAGAGTGCCAATCCTTTCTTTGTATTTGTCTGTGTTTAGTGTCTTTCGAAACTTTGAACTACGAGGGTTCTCCCCACTAATGGGTTAAGGAGGAGCCCTTGGGCCACTCACATATCTCAAGACTTCCCAAGTCAATAGCTGCATGGCAAACGAGAAGATTTCAAGAAATATTGTTATTATTATTATTATTTTTAAATGTCTCTCTATTGCACATAAGCATGCAGTCTACAATAGACTATCCATACTACACACAAAATAGTAAGATGATCATAGATCAATTAAACTTGTAATATAATGGTAGATTTTCAATATATTAATTAAAGTCATATATATATAGAACATACCTACGTTTGGTTTAATTCTAGTGGTGAGATCATATATAACTATGACACGCATATATATAGTGTTTGAACTAGGGCTGTCCATGGGTCGGTTCGGGTTGGGTTTGTGCTCAACCCGGAACCGACCCGCTGGAATCGGGTGGCCAAAAAATGCACCCGTCGCCGACCGCCGGAATGAACGGATCGGGTGGATCAGACCATCAGATGACGGCGGACGGGTCGGTCGGGGTCGAAAATCCAGAAAACAGCGAGAACAAGTGTGAGAATGGCGAAAAAAGGCGTGAAAACGGCGAAAATCCGGCATGAAAATGGCGAAAATCCGGCGAAATTTTTTGAAGTTTCTCCAGATCCGGCCTGATTTAGGCCATTTTCGGCAAGATCTTGGTCAAATCCGGTGAAATCTTGCCGAGATCTTGACGAAAATGGTTTAAATCTCACCGGATCTACCAAATATCGTCGGTAATCTCACAGATCGGTCGAATCGATTTTGATCGGATTCTGGAGAAGGAAAACCGACGTTCGACCCGCCAAACTCGGGTTTTGAAGGAACAAACCCGTTTCCGACCACCGGAGAAGTCGGGTTCGGTCGGCGGCGGGTCGGGTTCGGTCGGCGGCGGCGGATGAGTCGGGTTGGCCGGGTCTCTGGACAGCCCTAGTTTGAACAAAAGTTTCTACTACAAAAGGGGTTTAAATCAATTGATAGAGGATTTTCAATAGTGTCAACCTTTCAATATTGTTCACATACCTCTTTAATTGAGGGACTCTCCCACTGTATTTCATTGCAATGTCAAGCGCTGCCGTCTTTATTCAAAGACTTTAAATGAACTCTTTTGTCCCATGTCAAAACGCTAACAACGTCAGGATGCCCTTTCGTGGAGGCCAAATGTAAAAGGGGTGTTTCCATTTTTATCTTCATTATTGACAAGCATTTCAACTTGAAGATCATGCATCTTTAGCATATAAGCTACCACTTTGGCTTTCCCATTCATAGCAGCTACGTTCAAAATGTTTTGACCCTATTCAGTGAGGAACTCAATCATATCTGGATATATATGAATAAACCTTTTTCAACTACCTTAATATGACCTTTCTTGGATGGGAATCTCTCTGTGAGAAACCTGTGCAGTGTCCCATCATGTTTATATAGGAGTTTTATTTCAATATATACGGTATCAATACCTCTATACCTCAATTTACTACTTACTTTTGAGGTATACATATTCGTAGTTACTCCAGATTTTATATTCGAGGTATTACATGTTTTGCAGGTAGTGCATCTTGACTACCCCGACTGTGATCGTCTTCAACTGTGTCTAGAGACAAGCTTTCGTCTCATTTTTGTGAGATGCCTTCCTCATGGGGTGGTAAGCTAAACACTCCATGCTCAGGTTTTGCAAGAGGTCTGAGGTTTTTTAATATGGTGATGACATTTACCCTCACTCCTTTGTCTCACTATAACTTCATCATTGAGCCTCGTGCTCGTTTTCTTCTCACTCTAATGGAGGACCTCTTTATAGACTTCCCCTTTCATTTCATCATTTCTATCCTTTATGTATATCAGGATATGGCAACCCGTGATAAGCTTATCTTTCCTTCGGCTATCATGCAGATCTTTTGCCATTTTCCTATCTCTATTCCTGATTCTCCACACTTCACCACTATAGGAGCCATTAGCGCCTGTTCTGTTCGGCAGAGTGAGGCTCAGCTTCAACCGAAGCGGCCACGTGTGGAGACTTCTAGTCCTTCAGTGATTGTTGGTCGTTCTACTTCTGCTTCTTCGTCCTCAGCCGGTGAGGTGACTTTGGAGGCTATCATGGTGCAGCTTCAATGCATAAATGCTCGCCTTGACACTCTCTCTAATGAGTTATGTTAGATGAACACTCGTGTTAGTCGTAGTGCACGATGACAGGCTCGCCTTGGTGGCTTTTTTGCTTCTCCGTCTCCTTCTCCAAAGGTTTTGGCAGATAAGCATAGTGTTGATGATGATGGTGAAAATGCTAGCTCTTCTAGTGATATTGAGATGACGACTTCTCAGTGACTTGCCCTTTGTCACTCGTGACAAAAGGGGGAGTAGTTTTAGGATGAGAGTAGTCTTCTTTTTATGGGGAGAGTTAGTGTATAAATTTTTTGTTAAAGGGAGTGTCTTTACATTTTTTTGTTGAAGGATGTAGTGAGGTTCTTATATACTTCTCTTCCTTTTACTTTTACCTTTGGTATACTGGTCTTGTGACCATTTCACATACATTGTACTTGATGATTATCTATATATGATGATGATGTATGTTTTCTTTTCACCTATCTCTCCATGTGTTGTTTCTTTTCTATCTTTATACACATGTTTCTTATGTATGCAATCATTTGTTTCCGTTTCACAAGATGCCTTGATGAGTTTGTTTAAAGTGTTTTAGAAAGACGGGTTGTTAAGGTTTATCATGCTATGAACTCTCTTCTTGCAAAGTTTTTCAAGAGTTTGTGTTAGGGTTAGATTTTGTTGTATTACAAAAAGTAGTTATGAGTTAAGTGATTTAAGACTTCTATCATGATTAGTTGTTTTGGTGTGGTTTTGTCACCAATTTCCTAAGGGGAGATTGTTAGCGACATTTTTATATAATTGGCTTACCCTTCAACAAGACACATTGTACTTGTATTTGGGTAGATTTAGGATGGTTTAGTACTTCAAGAAACAAGTGTCCAAGTTCAGTATTGAAGCCATTGAAGTCTTACCAAGAAACAAGTGAAGGAGTGCTGTTCATTAAAGCTTGACAGATATCTCGACAGAATCATATCTATCAAGATTTAATGTTGAAGCTCGATAGAAGCTCAACAGCAGTTGTATCTGTCGAGAATTACGAAATCAGGATTTCTAGATCTGATTACACGCATATCCTTAAGTATTTGTATAGAATTTATTTTCTCATAACCCTAGACATAAATGAGGATTATTTTAGAGCCGTCTCAAGTTGCCCACGTCATTCCAAGCATACATGCATATTGTGAGTGGAAAAATATTGCTCTAAGTTCATCTTTCTCTCAATAGAAGCTGCTGTGTCTGTACGCCTAGGGTTTTGTGACCATGAAGCTTTCAATTTTTATGTTGATGGACTGAAAAACTTTGCAGCCAACATCTTCCTCAAGTTGAAATGTTAGTCATGTACTGGGATCTGTGCATTTGTGGTTAGTCATGTACTGGGATCCGTGCATTTGTGGTTAGTCAAGTACTGGGATTTGTGCATTGAAAGGAGAGATTATCACTGCATTGCAAGTCTAATTTGATATTGGAGTAAGGGTTCAACTGTAGGTTGATATTAGGTATAAGGATTCCTTTTACTTGTAACCGCTTGCTTGATAATAGTGGATTCCGAGAGTTGTGACCTTAAATTCACCTAGTAGGATTTTGTCTCAAAGGTTTTTCCCATTCGTAAATAAATAACCATGTCAAATTTATTTTCTGTTGCATTTAACTTAGTAGGTGATTTGTTTGTGCTACCATGCTTACTGCATGTTAAATTGATTTAATTAATTAACTCGGATAATCAATTAATTAATTTGCCCAAAGGGTCTATACATTTTTGGCCTATCAAGGCTAAATGTAAAAGGGGTGTTTCCATTTTTGTCTTCATTATTGACAAGCATTTCAACTTTAAAATCATGCATTTTTAGCATATAAGCTACCACTTTGGCTTTCCCACTCAAAGCAGCTACGTGCAAAATGTTTTGACCCTCTTCAGTGAGGAACTCAATCATATCTGGATATATATAAATAAACTTTTCAACTACCATAATATGACCTTTCTTGGATGCTATCTGAATGGGATAATAGCCATGCTTATCTCTCTCATATACACAGCATTTTGTAGTTTTTCCTCGTAAGCTTTCAACACCTTTAAGATAACCTATTGATATTGCATGGAAAAGAGGATTCATCCTTTTATCGTCTTTCACTGTGAGGATATCATTTGGCAGGCTTTCCAAAACAGTAACTAAGATATCTGCAACACAAACAATAACAATTGAAATAAAATATAATCAGTTAACAATGGGCTAGGAAGATGAGAAAATTGTACTCCCTCGAGTATATCTTTACATGAAAAATTGGTTTTATTGTTTTATTCAATTCAAACTTTCTACCTGACCTTTTGGTCACCTAAGTTTTACACTAGTCAATTGATTTCTTTTCTCCTCTTCGACTCTCACATTCTTTCACAAATAGTTTAGTGATCAATATGGTCTTCTGAAGTGGGTTTGTGATTTTCATTATCACCATTTTCAAATATTCTCAATGTTGATAGGCCAAGAATGTATTGACCCCTTTGGCAAATTAATTAATCAATAAATCAATTTGTAGCACAAACAAATTACCAACTAAGTTAAATGCAGTGGAAAATAAATTTGACAAGGTGATTTGTTTATGAATGGCAAAAACCACCAAGGCAAAATCCCACTAGGTGAATTTAAGGTCACCATTCCCGAGAATCCATTGTTCTTAAAACAAGCAGTTACAAGTAAAAAGAATCCCAGTACTTAATACCAACCTACAGTTGAATCCTTACCCTAATTCTCAATTGGATTTGTATTGTAGAGGCAATCTCTCTGTTCAATGTACGAATCCCAGTATGTGACTAACCAACTGATGTACGGATCCCAGTATGTGACTAACACACTAACTTGAGGAAAATGTTGGCTGTTAAGTTCTTCAATTCATCAACATGAAGATCTGGAAGCTCCTTGGTCACAAAACCCTTTGGCGTAAAGACACAATAGCTTCTACAGAGAGAATGATAAACTAGAGCAATTTTTGTCTTCGGTCACAAAATGCGTATAAGAACAAGTGCAACAACCTTTGCAACCCTTGCAGCCACCTTTGACTACCCTTAAAATAAACCTTATATATGTCTAGGGTTGTGAGAAAAGAAACCCTACACAAATGCTCAAGGATATGTGTGTAATCAAATTTGGAAATTCTGATTTTGTAATTCTCGATAGATACAGCTTTTGTCGAGCTTCTGTTGAGCTACAACATTATTCTCGATAGAAATAATTTTGTCGAGACATCTGTCTAGCTTTAATGAATAACACTTCTTCACTTGTTTCTTGGTCAGACTTGCATGGCTTCAATACTAAACACGAATATTTATTTCTTGAAGTACTAAACCCATCTTAGATCTACCCAATTACAAGTAAAGTGTGTTTTGTCAAAGGATTGACCAATTACATCAAACTAGTGTTTAACCCGAGCAATGTGCGGGATCATTCTATTATTAGTAAAATTGGTGCATACACAAATCACAGTTACATGTGAAGTGTATATATCCATGCAACAACCTTTGCAACCCTTGCAGCCACCTTTGACTACCCTTAAAATAAACCTTATATATGTCTAGGGTTGTGAGAAAAGAAACCCTACACAAATGCTCAAGGATATGTGTGTAATCAAATTTGGAAATTCTGATTTTGTAATTCTCGATAGATACAGCTTTTGTCGAGCTTCTGTTGAGCTACAACATTATTCTCGATAGAAATAATTTTGTCGAGACATCTGTCTAGCTTTAATGAATAACACTTCTTCACTTGTTTCTTGGTCAGACTTGCATGGCTTCAATACTAAACACGAATATTTATTTCTTGAAGTACTAAACCCATCTTAGATCTACCCAATTACAAGTAAAGTGTGTTTTGTCAAAGGATTGACCAATTACATCAAACTAGTGTTTAACCCGAGCAATGTGCGGGATCATTCTATTATTAGTAAAATTGGTGCATACACAAATCACAGTTACATGTGAAGTGTATATATCCATACTCTATACCTCTAAGGACCCTTTGTAGCATTAAGTAATTAGGAATGAGAAGTTAAAGGCTTTAGATAAATTGGAAAAAAAACTTTGATTTAGTAATCTTGCAGTCGTCGACAAAACATAATTAGTTCAAGAAAACTAAACAAAATAGAACTCAAGTAATTGAAATAAAAAAAGGAAATTAGGGAAAAAGGTAGTCAAGCCTTAATCCTTGATTGAGTAATACAACAAAACAATATTTAATAAAGTCTTAAAAGAAAGCTACAGCCTATTAAGAAAATTAACACTTAATGGACACATATAATAAATATAACCTCTGTTAGTAGAGAAAGTAAAACCTAATATTTGACCCCTTCTTTTTATCTCTTCATTGGGTTGAGAAGCAAAATTTTCAATAAAAACTCAAGAACTAACACTAAAGGGTGGATGCATGCACATATGAAAAATTATGTGAACATAAAATACTTTCGGAATCATATACTTATTTAGAGCAGCCCAAAACACCAAAACCTACAAACATTGGAAAAATGCTAAGAAATCAACCATTATTGAACAACAAACATGTTTTTTTTACACATATTCAAGGGCAAAACCCCATGATGCCACCCCCATTGAAAATGAATTATGATAAATCAGAAGGTAGTAAATAATCAAAGAATACAATAATTCCAATTTGGAAAAGATTATAATGTTAGTAAAGCAAGAAAAACAAAGATTATAATCTGAGGCCAAACCATTAAAAGAGAGAAAATAAACATCCGGATTTTAATTCAAATTCAAATAATAAAAGTAGCGCTGGGGATGTGAAATAATTAGAAGGGAGAATTGAACTACATTGAATAGTAATAAAAATTGACACCAACCAACTAATAAAACAAATAAAACAGCTATATAAAGATTCTTGAATCCCAATCACACTAAATTAAACCCCAAAATTATTGATTATTTGATTCCTACAATTTCTCAGTAACCAATCAAAAATCATTATTATTACGAAAAAAAAAAAAAAAACCAAAGCAATGACACGAAAACAGAGAGATGGACATCAAGCAATTTAGGATTTTGAACATAATGTTGTAAGTTGTAACAATGTACATAAAAGAGAAATCACGAAAATGAAGATAACCTCATCCTGCCCAATTAGCTAACATTACAGCAACTTGTTTAGCTTGGCTGGAATGAAATTGAATTTCAACTAATACAATCCTGGCAACAGAGCATAAAATATTAAAATAGCAGCAACTAAAAGTCCCTAGCTTTAAAATTTTGGAGTTAGAAGATTGCATAGCAAAGATCACTTGCTGAACATCTGTTTTGAAAATAACAGAAAAATGCCAACAATAAGACCAAATTAGGACACAACTAACAGTTCTAATATTTTAAGAAGAACCTGCAATTATTTGCACAAAGCTACCTTCTATAAATTTTTCTGAAACCAACAACGTCAGTATTTTGCAGAAAATGAACAGCCCAATATGCTTTAAACTATATAACAGTTGGTGTATTCCATCTACTCATGCCCAGCACGGTGATAAATTAGTTTTGTAATCTAGTTGTGAACATCCTAAAAAAAATCAAGTAAAAAGAAAAGGCAACAAAACAATTTACCACACCACAACACTATACGAAGAAATCAGAGTCAAACATAGTCTTTGAAATCACAGAGGATAAGATTCACCCCAAATACTAAAAACAAACCCACAACACAAAAGAGATAGTAATAAATTTAAAACAGAAAAAAAAAACAGCAATTTAAAGAAACAAATCAGCACTGGCACTGGCACTGTAAGTGTGCTTATTTAATAGTATTCATCTTATTCTTTATAACTTCTAGTCGGGTATTTAGAACTTGAATTCTTTTGAATCATTTGCTATACTAATAAAACCTCTCTCTTGTTAATGCTTGAAAGAGGTTACATGGCTCTTGAATACCTTGCTCAAGGAAGACTAACTGAAAAAGTAGATGTCTATAGCTTTGGGGTTCTAGTGCTTGAAATAGTCAGTGGTGCGAAGAACAATATATGTATATACAAACACATACACTGTCTAGTGTTATGTCTTGCATGTTAGGTTGTTGACTTGTTCATTGATCATTGATTTTTTTTTTAGGGGGGATCATTGATGTTTAGGGGGAAAAATATTGTTCATTGATGATTAAGGGTGAAAAAAAAAGAAATGAAATTAAAAGTTGTTGAGATTTTTTTTTTTTTTTTTTTGAGAAGAGAAAGGAAAAAAATTGTTGAAAGTTGGAACAAACTGCTGCTGCATCAGTCTCCACATTGTGACCATGACCAAACAGAGCAAACATAATAATAAAGATCCATGGACTAATCAAAAACATTAATTGAAGACAATTAGAGAATTAGTGGATCAATAGAAGTATGTAGGATATTGTTGTTCTTTTGGTCATTCAGGTGGAACCAAGAATTAAAGACATTTGCATAATGTTTTATTGGCTTTTAAAATAAAAAGCTTTTTTTCTAAAGATTGACAAACTAATTGAAACATTAATGTGTACACCACACAACAATCTTTAGTAAATAGTCCCTAAATATTCAACTACATAATTTTAAGCAATATGTTGGCTATTTAATCAAATTCAATAAATGAAAAAGAAACATAATTTTCTTCCAAAAAAAATTCATCCATTCTTTAAAACAATTATACATTCCTTCAAACAAATACACAATCAAACGAAAAACATGACGTTTTAGCACAAACATTAAAGAGGTTTTAGACTTTTTAGTTTCAAATAATAGATGCTCAGAGCAGCAGCATTGAGAAATCAACCATTATTGAATGGAAAACATGTTTTTTCCTAAACATATTCAAGTAACAAAAAGCTAACCTTGGTGTGAAACGGTTTTTATATCAAGTCAGTCCAATACGTGAATATGGTGGAGGTACCAAATGCAGGCCCCTAAAAGCATAGCCAAAAAAAAAAATCATAACAATAGAAACAGCAGAAACATGACATGGAAAGAGGTATTTCATCACAATCATAGTGAATAAACTGCAATTGGTACAAATATCAGCATAATCAATTTATCTGGGTGATTACTACAAAGTTAGGCCTTATTGGCCAAAACATTGCCGAAGAAAGGCAAAAGGGTATGTACAATCTCAAATTGAGTATCTTGCTAATGACTTTTACAACAGATATAGACTCAGAATGTTAAGAGAAGCCCCAAAGAACTGAAAACTATTAATCTTAGAGATCATCTATGTCAAAGCACTCACACTCATCACAAACTCTGTACAACCAATATTGGCAAATAAATATTTGGTCAACGATTTTCAATAATCAATGTACAAAATGAGTATCTAAACCATCATCTGCACACCTATCATTAAATTTCATTATAATTGAAATCATTTCTGAAAATATTACTGACTGCCTATTTAGCCGTGACTTGTTTAGAGGAGAAGAGCAGTGCCTAGGATTTTCCTCTGTGATTGTTTGACAAAATTGACCTATACAATCTTTTATGCTATTTTCTACATGTCAGTACATGCTAAAGTCAAGAGCTTGCACTTTGAAATAACATAGAAAATAATTGATGTATCAGGGATGTTATGTGGAATATGATTATTTATCAGTAAAAAAAAAAATTAAAATGTTATATGGAACTTGGTTCTATTGAGAGAATCCAAGATAATAATTCATTGAATTAAAAAAATGAAGAAAAAAGCAGATTAAAATATGCAATTCAGAGCCAAATCAAAACCAAACAGATCAATGGAGAAAATTTAATTCAAATTATGAGATAAATAGAGGAAAATCAGGCTATCAAAACCTCTTAGTTTGATGCAGTAACTCTTGTTGCAAAATACCCGTGCTGTACCTGGCAAAGAGCTCAGTATTCAACAAAATGACAGGGTAAGAAGTTTTTTAAAATCACAGCAAAGAAAGATGAAAGAGAGACTACAAAAGAAGTGGAAGCAAACTCTGAACAACCAATATTTGCAAATAAATATCTGGTCAACGATTTTCAATAATCAATGTACAAAATGAGTATCTAAACAATCATCTGCACACCTACCATTAAATTTCATTATAATTGAAATCATTTTTGAAAATATTACTGACTGCCTATTTAGCAGTGACTTGTTCACAGGAGAAGAGCAGTGCCTAGGACAATCCATATAATTGTAGCCATTATATCCAATTGCTCAAAAAAAAAAAAAAAGCATAGCAATTTTAAATTGCAGTAGTGAAAGATGAAAGAAATACTGCAAATGAAGCCTAAGAAAACATTGAAAATATGGGTTGAATTGTAAAAAGTAATGCAGCAGTTCAGTGAAAATTTAAATCTGAAAAATGAAGGTTTGGACCACGACTAATCAAACCATGATTCTGCATTTGTTAGTGGTTCATGTACAGCCCAGAATTTAGATAGCTACAAAATCTATCAATAAGTGATCAATAAAATGGAACATAGTGACTTATCAAAAAAGAATAAAATAGAACATAGTAGTTATAATGAATAGCACTTCATGTGTGGGAATTACTAAATTTTTTCGCAAAACATAAGTCATGCATTTTCAACACTTGCAGAATAATCACTAATAGAACTCAAAACCCTTAAAATCAAGACAATATAATCATTGAGTTAGATTGAATTGGAAACCTCACAAACACACAAATGAACCAACTTGATTACAAAACATAGCAGAAAAAAAAAAAAAATCAAAGAGAACTCCAAATATCTATTTGGCTATCGGAAGAAGATTGAAAAAGATTAATAGAATCATAATAGTGTTTTAGGTCAATTGAATCCAGAACAAAAACCAATTCAAACCTGAGTCTACTCACACATAGATATGAAAAAACATCTTGATTTACCTTAAAATTAGCACTTGAATCAAACCATTCACTTACAAACCAACAACTTTGAGTACAAACCTACTTATTTAATAGCAAGAACAGCAGCTTGAGCCTATATGCAAAAATTAGTGAAATTAAGACCCAACAAATAATTCAGCAAATTTAGACCCAACAAATTGCACTCCAATTAGTCTTACATTTGGGAGGAAAGAAAATGACAGTAATAAATTGCAATTTCAAAAACAACATATCGAATTTTAATGGAATTTCATTGAACATATATAATGTAACACCAAAAGAACATTTGTTGTTATAACCAAATTAATAAATTCCATAAATATATCTATGAGTACAAAATGTTGACCAACAGATTTGATGGCCCTAATACTTAAATTCAGAACTGAAAATACAGAATTGAAATAGGCAGGAAAATTTTGTAACATGTTCCCAATTTTCTTGAAGTTCCAAAAGATGCTAATAATATGTGAGACACTCAGCATGATGTACAATAGGACCTAGCATTTGTAAATCTGAGGGCATAGAACCAAAGTATTATTAATTTGATTTATGGATTTAACAACACATAAAATCGTTTTAAAAAAAAAACAATTACAACAAAACTTAAATCTCACCATGAAAACATAACAGAACTAACAAAAAAAAAAAAAAACCAAAAATTGAACATGCATAATAGAATGAATAACACATTCATCATAGAAAAAACGACATCAAAAGGGCCTAAAACAAAAATGGAACATAATAATCACAAAAGCGAATATATTGAATTGAAGAAAAACAAAATTTTATCAATACAACAATCGGAAAAATAGAACTCAAGAACTTGTCAAAATAAATCGAAAATTAAGGAAAAAGGTAGTAGATTGGCTTCAATGGAGGCAGAAAGGAATTTTAATATTCAATACTTCCTTATTCTCCATGTTTCAAGGTTTCATTTTTTAAAATCAAAGCAACTACAAACGAAAAACTTTAAATATATACTGCAAAAACCTTAACAACAATGGTAGAGAAGAGACATGGGAAATGAAAATATAAAAAGGGGAAAATATTTCAACAAAAAATTAAAAACAACATAAATGAAATGACAGAGCTTTAATTGAATTTCAGCACCAAATCGATTTCAGTTTGAGAAAAATCATCAATAAATCTACACTCTATAGTAATTTTCAAAACCCTAGAAATGTTAATTGAATAGAAAACCAAATGGTCTAAATCTAACCCGTCTATTTACATAAATTAAACAAAACTACCTATCCAAAAAACCTAAATCATAACCGATCAAACCAAAAAACCTAAATCATAATCATAAATAACGCCCAAATGATTTTCCCAAAAAAAAAAACCCCAATTTGTAAAATTAAAAATAGAACTTATGAGTGAAGGCCCTAATGGTGATGACAGAATTGGTTATTCAGACTTACTGTCTCTTAATCGTCTTCTCTCCTTCTGTACTGCCTGATTCCAAATGATTATTAAAAGAATCTTCAAACGATGTAACGATTGTTCTCTTGTGACTCTAAACTGACTTCATGGTAGAAATCTAAGTGGGCAAGTTTGCTCTCTATTGCAGAGAGGAAACAGAACATGGGGCAAACTGCAATGCCAATCGGCAAGGAAGGCCTTTTCTTTTGGCTGGTTTGTGTTTAACGAATGGAAACAGCGGATGCTTTTTTTGTATAACGTTTGGTTTGAGTTTTTATTTATTTATTTATAGTGAGATGCTTTCAAACGGTGTTGTAGTAGTAAAAGTTAAAATTTTAAGATTATTGAAATGATGCAATGTGCGGGTCTTTTAACTTAAAGTTACATGCGGGTCAGTTTCTAAAGTGTCTTCTTTTCCTAACATGTTAAGACCTCCTTAAAAGGCTTCTGCTTTTTATATATAGTATTAGATATGTCCTTAACAATCTCCCCTTTTGGCAATCTATGACAAAACCACAACAAGCAAATGAATCATGAGAGAAGTCTTAAATCACTAAACTCATAATCACTTGTTGAGTTAAAAAACAAATCAAACCCTAACACAAACTCTTGAAAAACTTTACAAGAAGAGAGTTCATGGTGTGGTAGACTTTAACAAACTATCTTTCTGAAAAACTTAAACAAAACTCGTCAAGGCATCTTGTGTGAAACAGAAATAAAAAATTGCATACATAAAGAAACATGTGTTAAAGAAAGGAAAGAAACAACACATAGAGAGATAGGTGGAAAAGCATACATCATCATATATATATATATATATATAGATAAGTACAATGTATGTCAATAGATAAATGGTCACAAGACCTATATACATTAGGTAAGAGTAAAGAAAGAAAAGAAATACATAAGAACCTCACTACATCCCTCAAAAATGTATAGACACTCCCCCTAACAAAAATTTCCTATACTAACTCTCCCCTTAAGTACAAGGCTACTCTCATCCCAAAGCTACTCCCCATTTTTGTCAAGAATGACAAAAGGCAAGTCACTGAGAAGTCGTCATCTCATCATCACTATCCTCACCATCCTCATCTTTCAAAGCCTTTGGAGGAGGAGATGGAGAAGTAATGAAGCCACCAAGGTGAGCTTGTCGTCGTGCTATATGACCAACACAGGCGTTCACCTAACACAACTCATCAGAGAGAGTGTCAAGGTGAGCATCCATATGCTGAAGTTGTGCCATGATAGCCTCCAAGGTCACATCAGCAGTTGAGGAAGAAAGAGCAGAGGTGGAAGGAACAACAGAAGTTGTAGGACTAGTAGACTCCACACGTGGCCGCTTCAGTTGAAGCCAAGCCTCACTCCACCGAACAGAATCGGTGCTGATGGCACCCATGGTGGTGAAGTAAGGAAAATCAGGAATGGGAATGGAAAAATGGCGAAGGATCTACGTGAAAGCCAAAGGAAAGATGAGCTTATCACGAGTCATTGTATCTTGATAGACATCAAGGATAAAAGTGATAAAGTGAGAGGGGAAGTCAATAGAGAGGTCTTCCATTAGAGCAAGAAGACAACAAGCATAAGGCTTAGTGATGGAGTTATAGTGAGACATTGAAGAAAAAGTAAATGTCATCACCATGTTAAGGAACCTTGGACCTTTTGCAAAGCCCAAGTATAGAGTGTTTAGCTTACCATCTCATGTGGAAGGCGTCTCACGAAAGTGAGATGAAAGCTCATATCTGGAGACAGTTTGAAGATGATCACAGTTGGGGTAGTTAGGGTGTGCTACCCTTGGAACATGTAGTACCTTGAATATAAGATCCGGGGTAATTACGATACGTGTACCTAAAAATGTCATGGCAAACTGAGATACAGAGGTATCGATATTGTGTATACTGGAGTAAAACTCTTGTATAAACATGATGGGACACATGATAGGATTCTCAAGTAGAGATTCCTTACACCGAGTGTGAATGACAGTGGGGAGAGTAGTGTCGGTAAAGTCCGACTAAATAACATGGCACTCCAGCTGAACGCCACGTTTTTGGAAGTTCTTCGAGAGGTCCTTTCGGGCCTTGTCATCATGGAACTGAATGTGAAGAGAGGGAAAAGGATCAGAAGAAGAAGAAGAACCAGAACCTTGAAGAGGATTTCGGCTAAGAGTGGATTTATGTGTTTTGGGTGCCATGCGCAGTCTATCCGAGAGAGAGAAAGAGAGAACAAAACACATCACAAACTAGAAATAGAGAAAAGAAAGGATACATATGCATGAAAATGTGACGTGCAAAATTGAATCAAGGGTAAAACCCAATCAAAACCTACCAGCACACATTCCAAAAATCAAGCACACATCTAAATGCATGAAACATTGTTAAAATGCAATGAGAATGTAATGCATGAGCATATCACATCAAATCAAAAACACACAACCCAACAATTTCACAAAAAACAAAACCTCAAAACCACAAAAATTTCAAAAACCCCAAAACCGAGGTCTAAATGCTTGTAAAGATGAGATTAAGAACACTTACCAAGGGATTGAGACTTGATCGATTGAAGAGGAGGTGGGTTGAAGGATTTGAGTGAGGGAGAGAGTGTTTGGGAAAGGAAAAGACATTTTTTGTCAAGGAGAAGTTAAAAAATGAAATCTGATTCGCGGTCAGGCCTTAAATAGAAATCGTAGCTCGATGGATCAAGATAACTGTTGAGATCTATCGAGCACTAAATCTTGATAGAAATGAATCTGTTGAGGTGCTGTCGAGGATTTGTCGACAACAAAAATACCTCGATGGATCAAGATTGTAATAAGATCAATCAAGACAATAAGAAAGAGGGGCTCGATAGAAGTGAATCTGTCGAAGGAATATAAGGGAGAGAAAACACAAACACACACACACACACAAATGAATGCAACATATTAAGCAACAAGCAAGCTACTCAAGTCTAACAAGCTACTCAATGATGAAGACACAAAGAGATGAATGCAACAAGCAAGCTACTCAAACATAGATCCAAGCAACATATTAAGCTCTCAAAACATCTCTCAACATATATGCAAAACATTCAAGATCCAAAACACACACACACACACACACACACACACACACACACAACAAGTCTAACAAATTTTATATTTCAAAAACAAGTTAAGATAGTTTGTTGTGTATATATTAACACATGTATTTCTTGTGATGACCAAATTATATTGTACCTGCACATGTATCAAAAGTAGCAAAGAATTTGTGTGTTGTGTGTGAAAACATAGCAAGAGTGCATAAGTGTCTCATATTATGACAATTTGAGATATAAGAAAATAAAATACACTCATACACAACCATAACTGTTTGATGGGGACTATCACCTTCGAGGTACATCCTATAACTCCTACATCTCCTAGAAACGCACTTGTAACCATATTTAAAAGCATCTTGATTCTTTTTGCTTTTATTTGCATATTTTATTTTTCTTTTTTAGCATAGCATGCATGAGCATATAAGGGAAAGAAAAGATGTACCCAATTATGTAAGCTTAAATATCACAATTTTGCTATGCTAAAGCACATAGATGTTAAACATGATTGGCAGACTTTAGTGGTGAGATGGTTATTTATGCCTTTCTCTTAGGATTTTTTAGTCATTCTCATCAAAAAGAGTGATATGAGTGTTAAGTATAAGAGATTACTTAATCATACTTATCACAAACACGAGCCACAAATCTCACTTGCTTAGTTGTGCATTAAAGTGCTCATCTAAGCTACAAGAGATACAAAGTTTAGAAAACTTTCAAAAACATAAAGAAAAAAATTAATAAACACATAAAGCATAAAACTAGACTAACTAAAAAACAGGAAAGCAAAACAAACAAGTAATGCATAACCAAAAGGGGGGAGAGAGAAAAGTGACTGAATCACTTTGAGCCTTTTTCCTTTCACACCTTGGAAGAACCTTTCCTCGGAGCTAACCTTTGATCTAGTGGTGAGGGGGAAGAATTGAAACCGTTTAAGTTTGAAACGAACATGAAGGCATTGAGAAGATCTTCAAAAGGAGCAAAAGAGGATGGAAACTGATTTTGGTTTCTGGACGAGAGCGTACTATTACTTTGTTAAGTGGCTTGTAGCAATTTGGATGAGAGCATACTATTACTTTGTTGAGACTTTCTATTGTTTTCCCTTTTAGTCCTGGGGTTTTTAGCCTCTTTCTTTTCAACCTTTGGGGGTACTCCTAAAATTGATTTGCCTTTATCTAAGTTCTCACTAGCTATTTGGTTTTAGTTTCATTATTCTTAGAATTAACATTATTAGCAGCTGATACAAACACAACTGTACTAGATGGGGCAATATTAGGAGAAAGAAATCATACCCCAAACCAGTTTTATCAAAAGCAGCTTTTTGAAAGCTTAGCATCTCATCGAGCTTTGCACTAGAAGTCCTCTCCAATTAAGCTCTAACTTGGAATAGCTCTGCTTCAAGCTTCTTGGTCCTTTTAGCCAAGAAATTGTTCTCAAACCTCAGTGCTCCAATGGTTTGATTGGCTTCATCAACCTTGATAGAGAGCTCCTCTCGATCTAGCTCAACTTCACTCAGCTTCTTGGTGGCCAGCCTATACAGTTTCTCATGCTTCTCATAAACCTTGTACAATTTTGCATAGGCTATATGGATGTCATCTTGATCATCTATTTTGTAAAACTTAGATTCCACCATGTCCTCTTCATCATCTACTATTTCTGTAACTCCTTCAGTAGGATCAACTTTAGTAGTGAAGGCATTTAAAATTCCCTTGTCATCACTTTCATCTGACTCAATCTTAGGCTCGGTGTCACTCAAGGTAGCACCAAGAGCCTTGCTTTTCCCAACTGACTTGAGATATGTTGGAAATTCTTGTTTCCTGTGTCCAAAACCTTGACATCCAAAGCACTTTGGTCTGGAGGGAATTGTGTACAGACCGCCACCCTTAGCGTCCTTCTTTCCTCTATCTTGGCTTTTGAATTGATAGGAAATGGATTGTTTATAGTCCTTATCAAATCCTTTCGCATTGGCATTCTTCATGAACTCGAATTGCCTAGCGATGTAGGATTTCATCTTGGAATCTTCATCATTAGAAGACTCCTCAGTCTCATTACATTTGTCCTTCAGTGCCATGCTCTTGCTTTTGCCTCCTTTCCTGAATCTAGTCAAACCCAATTCATAGGTTTGTAAGTTGCCAACCAGCTCCATTAAAGGAATAGAATCAATATCCTTTGATTCTTCAATGGTAGAGATCTTGGCATGAAATCTCTCAGGTAGAGACCATAGTACCTTTCTTACAATAGTACCCCTATTCTGAGCTTAAATCCAATGAATGCAGGGTTTTAGATAGCCCTAGAGCAAAGATTCCCTCAAATTTTGCACTAACAATGGTGCGTGGTAGGTTCAACAGGAAACATGCCTTCAAAAGATTTTTTTTCGCACAACCGAGACCGTACAAAGCCTACATTGGGGAATTTTATCTTTACGCATCTCATTCGACATCCCGGAATATCTTGAACCTCATTTTCAAAGCCCGGCTCAGCCTGTTCAGGGGTCAGTTCAGCCCTTGTTGTCAAGACATGTAATGGGACAGTGCCAAAGCCATTCCTAATCTCTATTAGCAGTCCATCCAACATGGTATGAAGATTGCGACGATCATTTACCCAAAGGAACTCTTTTCGGAGCATTGATCGGTTCAGTCAAAAACCAAGACAATAAGTGCATTTTGCATGGTGAGTCCAAAATCCTTCTAGGAGATCCACAATCATCATTAGGGTTACCAAGGAACCCATATCATTCGGTGTGATTTTGATCCCACTTTAAGTCAGTCGATCATTTTAGAAACATGCAAAATCCTATACTAGGGCAGTTCGTTTCACGCAGTTCAGCCCATTAATTTATATGCTCAAGAAACGGGTCCATCCTACCAGGAACCTTTCATTTCATGATAAGAACAACATAAAACCTACACTAGGCAATATTGTTTTATGCGGTCTTTCCTTTCTCTATGTCCTTTAGCAGATCAATCGATGTAAGATTCTATCATTAATCTGGGAAAGTACGGAGCAGTGCAAAGTGACCTAGTGGTGCAACGACTCTAAAATGATAAAAGAGCTACTGGCATACATGTAAGACCTATTGAGAGGTGTTGTTCATCATACATCAGAAGCATACCAACAAGTGATATCTAGAAACATACATGTAAGACCTACCAAAAGGTATTGTTCATATATACATAGAGAGCCTACCAATAGGCAAAATCCAGAAACACAAATGTAAGACCTACCGAGAGGCATTGTTCATATATACATCGAGAGCCTACCAACAGGTGATATCTAGAAACATACGTGTAAGACCTACCAAGAGGCATTGTTCAATCATACATCAAGGGCCTACCAACAGGCAAAATCTAGAAACATACATATATGACCTACTTAAAGGCATTGTTCATATATACATCGAGAGCCTATCAACAGGTGATATCTAGAAACATACCTGTAAGACCTACAATCAAGGGCCTACCAACAGGCAATATCCAGAAATATACATGTAAGACCTACAAAAAGGCATTGTTTGATCATACATCAGGAGCCTACCAACAAGCAATATCTAGAAACGTACAAGTAAGACTTACCGAGAGGCATTGTTCCTAATACATTAGGAGCCTACCAATAGGCGAGGCATTGTTCCCAATACATTAGGAGCCTACCAACAGGAGAAATCTACAAACATAGATATAAGGCCCACTAAGGGGCAATGTCCATACATACATCAAGGCACACAATGGGGAAATATAATACATACAGTCTAGGCCTACCAAGAGGTAGTCTAAAATATACATGTCTGGCCCACTAAGGGGGAATGTCTACAAAATACAAAAAAAAAAGAAGAAGAGAGAAAAACATGCCCATGTAGGGGCTACATCATCATGATACTACAACAGTCATCATCTCTAACAACATCATTAGCAAAGTGCCCTGCGCTGTTGTCATCGGCATATCACCTGCAGTGTGGCCTGTAGAAGGACCAGCTTAATCTACTGAAGTACCTAGGAAATATCCCAGAAAAGGGTCCCAAGCCCAATCATCTACGGGGCATATCCCCAACTACTGGCCGGTTCGAGAGGAGCATGCATGTACTTTGACATATGTTGGCGAATGGGAGGATCTCTACCAAGAATGAGGTGCAAGAGATATAGAATCCTATGTTCCCTCATCTCACTAATCAGGCCTATCTTTACCTATAGCTGATCCATCTCTCTCTTAGCAGTAATGTTAGGGGCCTCTCTCTCTCTCTCTCTCTCTCTACCATACATCCTTCTCTTGAGCAAGCAATCTGGCGATCTCCTCCTGTATATACCCCTCTTAAGTTTGCTGACCTATTTATATAATTAGTATTTAGATATTAGGAATAATTATTTAATGAAAATAATATTATTAACTGAATTTATTACAACAAATCAAGAAAGTAGTTAATTTTTTGGCATGGTGGCATAAAGCTAAATCATATGATGAGATAAACCATGATAAAACAAATGACATGATAAAAAATAAATTAAAAGCAAGTGTAAGCAAAAGGAATAACACTTATACTTCTTAGAAAATCTGGTTTTGTATCTCATACAAAACACAGAGCGGAAGCAACAAACATGGATCTATTTCATTCATGATTGATAACATGCACTATGTAAATTTCATATTAAGATAGCTTACCTTGGTGTGGTGAAATTCAAAACAAAATATTAGAAGTACTTAGGAACATTTTTAATTTTCACTCAAATTCCATTTTATGCCAAAGAAGTGTGGTATCTTTATCAGTTTCCAAAGGAGAATAATTGAGTGGCTTCACTCACACATAGACATCATTTCACAATGATGTCTCTCTTTCTCTTATAAAAAAGTTCGGTATGTTTCTCCCCTTATAACTATCTGATTATCTAATTGGGCTGGCCTATTAGGCCTTTCCAATTGGGCTTTAGTGTGTGGCTTGGAGTGGAACCAAAAGGGACCAATAAGACAATAGCTCCAATGGGCCTTGGCCTTTTTTGTCAACTATTGACAAGTCCAAAGTTACCATTAATTATATTTAATACCATTATATAAATATAATTGTACTCTAGGCCTTATTAATAAATTATATCCAAAGACTTTATTAATACAAAGTCATGAATATAGACTGCCACTTTGTAAATTACTATTAATTCCTTGAGTACCTGGTTTAATCCTTTAAGTTATTCATCATATATTTATGAAATCTGATAGGCCAAAAACGTATTGACCCCTTGTGATGCATTAATTAATTAATTAGCCAAGTTAAATTAATTAACCAATTTAACATGCAAAGCGTAATAGCATAAACAAATCACCAGTTAAACTAAGTATACAGCGGAAAATAAATAACACAGTGATTTGTTTATAAATGGGGAAAACCTCCATAGCAAAAACCTCACCGGATGATTTTAAGGTCACCACTCCTGAAATTCCACTATTATCACAACAAGCGGTTACAAGTAAAGGAATCCCAAGTACCTTACCAACCTACAGTTGAACCCTTACCCCAATACCCAATTGGACTATTCTGTAGTGATAATTTCTCTTATCAATGCACGGCTCCTAAGTACGTGACTAACCAATTGCGCGGATCCCAGTACGCGACTTCAATCACCAACTAGAGAAGATTGTTGGCTGCAAAGTTCTTCAATTCATCCACACGATGAAGATCAAGAAGATGCTTGGTTAAAAAGCCTATGGTGCAAAGACACAGTAACTTCTTCACAAGAGAGATGAACTAGGGCAAGAACTTCATCTCAAGTCACAATTTGCATGAACAAGGATTTCTCAATTCTTGTGCAACTTGCGTTCCTTTGATGGCCCTTAAAATAATCATTTTATATGCCTAAGGTTGGGAAAAAAGAAGGCCTAAAGACACATCCACAGATTGAAATCAAAACAGAACTCAAAATCTGTTTTTCTTAAATTTCGATAGATAGAGCTATCGAGATGCTGTCGAGCCACGAACTAGAATAGCTCTTTAAACCTTGACATATGCTAGCTGTCGAGCTTTAATGAACTTGCACTTTTCAGCTTGTTTCTTGGACAAACTTGATGACTTCAACACTTGATCTTGAAACACAGTTTCTTGAAGTATAAAACTCATCCTAATTCTACCCAATTACAAGTAAAGTGCGTTTTGTCAAAGGATTATCCAATTACATAAATGAATGACATATGTTCTAAACAAGTGAAACACATATGTCCTAACAATTTCCCCATTTGGCAATCTGTGACAAAACCACAACAAACAAATGAACATATGAGAGAAGTCATAGAACACTCAACTCATGATCACTTGTTGAATGCAATAAAATTTATCCTAAAATAAACTCTTGAAATACTTTTCAAGAAGAGAGTTCATGACAAGTAGACTTTGACAACCTGTATTTCTGAAATACTTTTAAAAAAAACTCATCAAGGTGTCTTAGTGTGAAACAGAATTAATAGATTGCATATAAATAAAGACTCATGTGCATAAAGAAAGAAAAGAAACAACACATGTAGAGATAGGTGAAAGAAACATACATCATCACATATATAACATATAACAAATATAAGCACAATGTATGTAAAAATGGTCACAAGACCTAGGTACAAGAAGAAAATGTATCTTAAGGGGAGAAAAGAAAAAGATACAAGTAATCCTCACTACATCCCTTAACACTCAGCACTCCCTCTAGCAAAAAATGTCCCTATACAAGCTCTCCCCCTAAGTATGACTACTCTCATAACCCAGCAGATTTAGCTGGAGCGGAACGGGAGGAAGGAGCTGCTGAACCTGTCTATCGCGACCTAAACTGCGCCTCACTACATTTTAAGGTAGCGGCGTCTATGGCAACCATGACATGAAAAGGGTCGGAGACAGGAAAAGGGATGGAAAAGTGGCGTAAAGTCCTCGTAATAGCAGAAGGAAAGATGAGTTTATCATGGGTAGCCGTATTTTTATACACATCTATGACAGAAAAGATAAAATGTGAGGGAAATTCAATGGTGAGATCCTCAAGAAGAGATAGTAGAAAATGAACACGAGGCTTTGTGATAGAGTTGTAGTGAGAGAGAGAATACAAAACAAAAGTCATCGCCATGTTTAAGAAACAAGGACCTTTAATAAAAGGTCGACATGATGTAAACTGGTGCTCACCCCAATCAGAAGGGCATTCACAAAAAGAAGAAATCATTTCTTCTTTGGACACAGTCCGTAGACGCTCACAATCGAGGTAGTCAGGATGCGCAACCCTCGGTACCTAGAGCACGTCAGATACTAACTCCGGTGTGACAACTATGCGCGTACCTCAAACGCGAGTGAGAAAAAGAGGTACTGAAGAATTAAATCCATGCATGTTGGAGTAAAAGTCCTGGATCAACACGGAAGGACAAGTGACTGGGACATCACATAGTGACTCCCATTTCCGGGAAGGTCAGTGTTGGCGAAGTCCGCCAGAACAACTTGGCGTTTCGAATGAACACCTCATTTAGAGAAGTTCTCTGAGAAGTCCTGATGAGCTTTCTCATCATGAAACCGAATAGAAAGAGGAGTGGAATCAGAAGATGAAGAGGCCCTAGAATGAAGAGGGCTCTGGGTTGGAATAGACTTACGTTTTGATGTCATAGACACTACTAACGTAAACAGACAGAGAGGGGGGGGGGGGAGAAATAACCACTCAGAAAAATCTTAAAACAGTTCAAATATAACAAGTATATTGAAAAGAGAGGATGTATGCATGGAAAATGAATGAACATGTGACATACAAAATAAAAACATCATGGTATTAGCCCAATCCAATCCTACCAGCACACAAATAGTTTGCACACATCTAAATGCATGAGAATACAGTTAGAATGCTAATGTGATGCAATGCATGGAGTTTTTAAGATCAAATCTACAAAACACATCCTATAAATTGCAATAATAACTCATCAATTTTGAAAAACCCTAAAATTTTTCAAAAACCCCAAAACTAGATTTCAAAACATGAAATGCATGTAAATGACAAAGATTAGATGCTTACCAAGTGAAGAAAAACTTGAATAAGCATGAGGAAACCTTGGGTAGAGGTTTGGAGTGAGAGAAAGAGGTTTGGAAGGTGAAGAGACAGAGTTATCGAGAGAGAGATCGAGAGAATTGAAGAACCGGATCGCACAGAATCTATATATAGATCCTCAGTAAATCTCGATAGATACAAGTATCGAGACATTTGTCGAGGAGATGTCGAGAAAAACAACTTCAATAGATAAAGCTATCGAGAAGGTGTTGAGGAACAAGACAAAGACACAAGAATAGAAGCTCGATCGATCCATCAGGTGTCGAGAAGCTATTGAAAGGACAAAAGGTTTCTCGATCGATCTAGAAGGTGTCGAAAAGCTATCGAGAGGATAAAAGGTTTCTCGATCGATCCAGAAGGTGTCAAGAAGCTGTCGATATTGCAATAAGAAAAATCTAAGTAACTCGACAGACAGCCAGGTGTCGAGGAGGTATCGAGGAGGTGTCGAGCCAGCTTTTCAAAATAGTTTTTCGAGAAGGGAAAAACATAAACATGAATGCAATCATGCATGCAACTCAACCAGATATCCAAACACCTATAAGACTCTCAAAATCATCTCTCAACAACAATGAGATAAGCATTTAGCTCCCAAAAAGAAAACACACTCACACACTAAACACGTCTAACCGATATTATATTTCAAAAACAAGTCAAGACAGTTTAGTGAGTATACATCAACACATGTAAACCTTGTGATGGCCAAATCACATTGTACCTCACATGTATTGAAAGTAGCAAAGAATATTGTGTGTTGTGTGTGTAAAACATCGCAATATTGCATAAGTGTTTCTATGTTATGACGATTTGAGATATGAGAAAATCACTTTAACTCACACACAATCATAATTGTTTGATGGGGACTATCACCTTCAAGGTACATCCTATAACTCCCACATCTCCTAGAAAACACGCTTGGAATCATATTTAAAGCATTTTTGTTCTTTTTGCTTTTATTTCTTTGCATATTTTCTTTTTATTGAGAAAATCATTCATGGGTATACAAAGGAGAGAAAAGAAATACCCAATTATGTTAAGCTTTTGACATTGCACTTTTGCTATGCCGAAGCATACAGATGTCATTGACATTGCACTTTTGCTATGCAAAAGCATACAAATTTCATATCGTGATTGGCGGGTAACAATGGTGAGATGGTTATTAATGCCTTTCTCTTAGGATTTTCTAGTCCTACCCGTCAAAAAGAGTGATACGAGTGTTAAGTACAAGAGATCACTTAACCTTACTCATCACAAACAAAGAACCACAAAGCTCACTGGCTTAGTTGTGCATAGGAATGCTCATCTAAGCTACAAGAGATACAAAGTTTAGAAAACTCTGTTTCAAAGGCCATTTTAAGGTTCACAAGAACCGATGTACACATACACACACTGTTTTTGTATTTTTCAATTTTTCATTTTTTTAATTTTTATCTGAAAAAAAAAATAAAACAAAAACTAAAAGTAAGCAAACAAAAACATGTTAATCAAAGCAATACAATGCATAAAACTAGATGTAAATGCATGAGGAGTAGGGAGAGAGAAGAAGATTAATCCATGGAGATGACACCGACGTTTTGACGAAGGAATTCAAAACGTTTACTATTTAGAGGTTTGGTAAACAAATCAGCCTTTTGGTCATCAGTGTGAATAAACTCAAGGGTGAGAGTACCATCTTCAACAAGCTCCCGAATGAAGTGATGTCGAATCTCTATATGTTTAGTTCAAGAATGTTGAACCAGATTCATAGAGATGTTGATGGCACTGGTATTGTCACTGTAGATGGTAAGATACTCTTGAAAAATACCATAATCATCGAGGAGTTTTTGCATCCATAAGAGTTGGGTGCAACAGCTACCGGCAGCAATGTACTCAGCTTCGGTAGTGGATAAAGAGATGGAGGTTTGCTTTTTGCTCATCCAGGAGACAAGATTATTACCCACCTAAAAACAACTCCCTGATGTACTTTTTCTATCATTAGTATTCCCAGCCCAATCAGCGTTAGAATATCCAGCTAAGACATCATTTGTGTCCTTGCTGTACCACACACCAAAGTTGGCAGTAGTTTTGACATACTTTATGATTCTTTTCAAGGCAATCATATGTGACTATTTGGGATTAGCCTAATATCTAGCACACACTCCCACACTGTAACTAGTGTCAGGTCTACTAGCAGTAAGGTAAAGAAGACTACCTATCATGCCTCTATAGAGAGATGAGTCTACACTTTTACCTAACAAGTCAACAATGAGTTTAACATTTGGGCTCATAGTGGTTTTAACAGAACTAGCAGATTCTAAACCAAACTTTTTCACAAGATTCTTAGCATATTTAGATTGAGAGATGAATACACCTGAATCATGTTGACGAATCTGCAATCCAAGGAAGTGAGACAGCTCTCCAATCATACTCATCTCGAACTCTGCCTGTATGAGTTTTGAGAAGTCATGAGCAAGTTCATCCTTAGTTGATCCAAAGATGATGTCATCAACATAGACTTGAGCAACTATCAGCTTGCCATCTTCCCTTTTGATGAAGAGAGTCTGATTAGCCTTTCCTCTTGTGAACCCATGTGACACCAAGTATTGGGTTAGCCGATCATACCAAGCTCTAGGTGCTTGCTTCAATCCATACAGTGCCTTCTTGAGGTACAACACATGATCGAGAAAGTGTGGATTAATGAATCCTTTTGGTTGAGCCACATAGACATCTTCTTTGAGAAGTCCATTTAAGAAAGCAGTCTTCACATCCATTTGGTAAAGCTTGAACTTTAAGTGATAGGCTAAGGCAAGGAGAATTCTGATGGACTCCATGCGAGCAACTAGGGCAAACGTTTCATCATAGTCTATTCCTTCCATTTGAGAGTATCCTTGAGCTACTAGTCAAGCCTTGTTGCGGATCACGTTGCCCTCCTCATCAGTTTTAATGCGGAATATCCACTTTATGCCAATAACATGCTTACCCTCCAGTCTAGGAACTAAAGTCCAGGCACATTCCTCTGAAACTAAAGTAGTTCATCATGCATTGCTTCAACCCAAATTTTGTCTTGAAGAGCTTCCTCAACTTTAGTGGGTTCAACCTATGACAAATAACAAGAATAAGAATAAGACACAAAGTTAGCAACACATTTATCAACTGTACGTTTTCTTAATGTGAGTTCATTCATGTTTCCCACAATAACTTCTGGAGGATGATTTAATTTGGTCTTGGAGGAAGGTCCTTTTTCATCATGAGATTCAGAATCTGGTGAAGTAGGCATGTTTGTTGACTCTTCCACAACACTTAGAGTACCAGGAGTACTAGGAGATATGGGCTTTTGTTTAAAGATTTCTTGAACTTCCCTAGTTTCAGGAGGAAGAATTTCTTTAGGAAGTTCTCATTAACTTTCTTAGAACAGGAATCTGAAGATTCATCAATAACAACATTCACCGTTGCCATAACCTTCATAGTTCTTTTGTTATACACTCGATAAGCCTTACTTGTAGAAGAGTACCTCAGAAATATCCCTTCATCGCTTCTGGAATCAAACTTTCGCACATTCTCTCTATCCTTTAGGATGAAACAGGTACTTCCAAAGATTCTGAAATATTTCACATTTGGCTTTCTTCCTTTCCATAACTTATATGGAGTCTTCTTGGTACCGAGTCTAAAATACACTCTATTAACCGTATGACATGCAGTGTTAACGGCTTCTCCCCACAAGTTTCTGGCCACATCCTTACTGTGCAACATGGCTCTTGCCATCTCCTGGATAACCTTGTTCTTTCTTTCTACTACACCATTCTACTAAGGAGTAATAGGAGCCGAGAATTCTTGAAATATACCTGATCTTGTACAGAAGGACTCCATATATGAGTTCTCAAATTCTTTACCATGGTCACTTCGAATTCAATCAATTTTCAGACTCTTTTCATTCTGCAGTCTTGTGCACAAAGTTTTAATGTGCTCAGGAGCGTTAGACTTGGATCGTAGAAGAATAACCCAAGTGTATCTAGTGAATTCATCTACCACAACCAAGATGTATCTCTTACCTCTAAGAGACTCGGTTCTAGTTGGACCCATAAGATCCAAATGTAGTAGCTCCAATGGTCTCGATGTAGCTGATGTTTGAGTGCCCGGATGCTTAGCCTTTGTCTGTTTCCCAAGCTAACATGTCCATACACCACATTACTCATTTTACTAAGCTTTGGTATCCCTAAAACTGATTCATGCATGGATACAATGGAAAGATGTTTGTAACTAGTATGTCCCATTTGTTGATGCCATAGATCTTCATTTGGCAATCAAATGCTATTGCACACAATATCAGAATCAGGAACCAATCCATAGCAGTTGTCTAGAGTGCGAACGCCACTTATGAGTTTTTTTCCAGACTCATCCATGACAAGACACTTTCCCTTGGAGAATAGCACCATGAAGTCTTAATCACAAATATGACTTATGCTCAGTAGGTTCACCCTCAGACCTTCCACATATAGAACTTTTGCAATATCCAGTAGACCAAGTAGAGAGATAATTCCTTTCCCTTTTATCTGTGATTTGCTTTCATCACCAAAAGTGACATTGCCACCTTTCTTAGACTCGAAGACCTTGAAGAAAGCTTAGTCTCCAGTCATGTGTCTTGAGTAACTGCTGTCAAGGTACCACAAGCATATGTCCATAACTTTAAATGCGAACTTCATCATAAAACACACTTCGTGCTTAGATGACAGATCAGTGGGAATGGTATTTTCTCTCATCTGCCCTTTTTGAGCAAAGCATCTAATTTTCACTCTTCTTAGACAGATTCCTTTACACATTTTCATTTTGAGATAGTCTAGTTTCTTCTTGTTCAAACTGAGATCTTTACCAATAGTCATGATAAGAAAGTTCAAATAACTTTTAGATTTGTATTTTCTGAGACACTCAAACAAATAGAGATTAGAAAAACAAGATGTATTTGAAAACAATGATCTCTTCAAGCCGGTTATAGACATGACAATAGGGGTCAATGGATCACACACAAAGATTAACCCTAATCAGAGTGTGCCTGCTCTGATATCACTTGATAGGCCAAAAACGTATTGACTCCTTGTGATTGATTAATTAATTAATTAGCCAAATTAAATTAATTAACCAATTTAACATGCAAAGTGTGGTAGCAAAAACAAATCACCAATTAAACTAAGTATACAACGGAAAATAAATAACACGGTGATTTGTTTACGAATGGGGAAAACCTCCAAAGCAAAAACTCCACCAGGTGATTTTAAGGTCACCACTCCCAAAATTCCACTATTATCACAACAAATGGTAACAATTAAAGGAATCTCAAGTACCTTACCAACCTACAATTGAACTCTTACCCCAATACCCAATTGGACTTGTTCTGTAGTGACAATTTCTCCTTTCAATGCACGGCTCCCAAGTACATGATTAACCAATTGCGTGGATCCTAGTACACGACTTCGATCACCAACTAGAGAAGATTGTTAGCTGCAAAGTTCTTCAAATCATCCACACGATGAAGATCAAGAAGATGCTTGGTTACAAAACTCTACAGTGCAGAGACACAGTAACTTCTTCACAAGAGAGATAAACTAGGGCAAGAACTTCGTCTCAAGTCACAATTTGCATGAATAAGAATTTCTCAATACTTGTGCAACTTACGTCCCTTTGACAGCCCTTAAAATAATCTTTTTATATGCCTAGGGTTAGGAGAAAAGAAGGCCCAAAGACACATCCACGGATTGAAATCAAAATAGAACTCAGAATCTGTTTTTCTTAAATCTCGATAGATAGAGGTATCGAGATGCTATCGAGCAGCTGTTGAGCCACGGGCTGGAATAGCTCTTTAAACCTCAACACATGTTAGCTGTCGAGTTTTAATGAACTTGCACTTTTCAACTTATTTCTTGGACAGACTTGATGACTTCAACACTGGATCTTGAAACATAGTTTCTTGAAGTATAAAACTCATTCTAATTCTACCCAATTACAAGTAAAGTGCATTTTGTCAAAGGATTAGCCAATTACATAAATGAATGACATATGTTCTAAACAAGTGAAACACATATGTCCTAACAAAATCCAATTTCATAAATATGTACTTTAGTAACTCCTTACTAAAGTGGTTAGGCCTAACACTATGAATAACCAAACCCATTAAACTTGTCTCAAAGGAATATTTTATATCTCCGTTAAAAGACTATGAATTCCATCTTGAGAATATATGTTCCATTAACACTAAATGTGGCTGCCCAACGTACTGAGATTTTGACTATGACTTTAGATCTCATTCCTAATATATCAAAATAACCTATACCTCATAATCAGGTCCATTATTCTCTCAGGATTAAGAATTCATGCAAATAGAAGTCGTGAGATTTATTATTCATTTGATAGTCGTTAAGAGAATAATAACCCTCACAGCAGTCTAGTTCAATATGTTTTAACTCTTAAAACATATCAACATACTAACCAGAAATCTGCACTTCCATGATAAAAAAAAATCATCTTAGTTGATCAATTATAGTCTTCGCAGATGAAATGCCCAATTTCATCACCGATTATGAACTAAAATTCTGAATTTACAAAGAACTTGTGATTTATATCTTATGTACCTTTTCACATAAATCACATATTTTGCATCTCATGAACTATATGATAATGTCCAAATATTCATGTTACCATTATTTTAGATAATAATAAAATAACTTTATTAATCATAACATTAAGTCATACATAATGTTATACATAGCATCATACTATAGGATTTAAGGGCACACATCCTAACAATCTCCCATTTGCCCTAAAGACTATTGTGAACTAATCTAACTCTCATTCCCTCCAAATGTGACTCAAAAGTCCTTTGTGGCAAAGTTTTGGTAAAGGGAGCCACTAGATTACTTGCAATATCAATCTTTGCTACTACTATATCTCCTTGAGTAACAATGTCTCAAATAATGTGATACTTTCTCTCAATATGCTTTCCTTTCTTTTGATTCCTTGGATCTTTGGATTGTGGAACCACTCCACTATTGTCGCAAAACAATGTTATGGGAACTTGCTCCATTCTCAATCCACCAAGATTAGAAATGAATTTATTGAGCTAAATAGCTTCCTTTGTTGCCTCACAAGCAGCACCATATTCAACTTCCATGGTGGAGTGCGCAATACAAGATTGCTTAACATTTCTCCAACTTATGGCTCCACCTCTTAATGTGAACATACAACTTGAAGTGGACTTTCTGAAATCAAGATCTGACTGAAAATCTGAATCTGTATAACCAATGGGAATCAAATCCTCACTATGGTAAACAAGCATGTAATCTCTCGTTCTCTGTAGATACTTGAGAATATACTTTGCAGCTTGCCAATGTTTAAGTTTTGGATTTGATTGATATCGGCTAACCATGCGAACTAAATAATAGATATCTGGTCTAGTACATAGCATGACATACATGAGACTTTCGACTGCAGAAGCATAAGGAACCAGTCTCATTATATTTTCTTTCTCAAGAGTCTGAGGCCATTGGTCATCAGACAAAAGAACTCTATGTCTAAAAGGAAGTAATCCTTTATTGGAGTTTTGCATGCTAAGCCATTCTAGAGCCTTATCTTTATACCCAATTTGTGATAAACCTAACATCTTATTCTTGTGATATTTTCAAAGCTTGATCCCTAGAATAAAGTTAGCTTTACCCAAGTCCTTCGATTCAAATTGGCTTGACTACCAAACCTTTACCGATGACATTACCCCTCAATCATTTCCAATGGGTAGAATATCATCAACATAAAGTACTAGGAACATTACTATTTTGTCTCAATGTCTTTTGTACATGCATGGTTCATCAAGAGTTTGTCCAAAACCAAATGATTCGATTGCTTCATCAAATTTAATGTTCCACGACCTAGATGCTTGCTTAAGTCCATAAATGGACCATTTCAACTTGCATACCATATGCTTTTAGTTCTTTGCTATGATACTTTCTGGTTGCATCATATAGATTTCTTCTTCAAGATTACCATTAAGAAATGCAGTCTTGACATCCATCTACCAAATCCTATAATCATAATGAGCACCAATGGATAAGAGAATTTTAATAGATTTAAGCATGGCTACTGACGAAAAAGTTTCATCATAGTCAATACCTTCTTTTTGTGTATACCCTTTCGTTTTATTAGGTACACATAACCAATCTAAAGTAATCATCAGTGAAGGTAATGAAATACTCATAGCCACCTCTTGCTTGGATTGACATTGGATCACATACATTTGAATGTACTAGTTCTAGCAACTCTTGGGCTCTTCTACCTTTTGCTTTAAAAGGTCATTTGGTCATTTTACCCTTCAAACAAGATTCACAAACTAGAAAACCATCAAATTCCATGGGCTATAAGAGTCCATCATTGATTAGTCTTTGAATTTTGTTTGAATTAATCTGACCTGAACACAAATGCCAAAGATATGCGTCACTTGTAGAAGGAAACTTTACCTTAAATGATTTTACATGAGAGTTATTATCTAATTCAGAATTGTATAATTCATGCTTATCAGGAGTCAAAATATAAAAACTATCTACAATATTGCCAGAACAGATAAACATTTTATCTTTCTGTTGCAGAAATTAAATTCCTACGGACATTAGGTACATACAAATAGTCTTCCAATATTAAAACTCTAGATTCAAAACATAAATTAAACACTCCAACAGTTACAACTAGAATCCTGCTCCCATCAGCCAAGGTAAGAACTATTTCCCCTTCATTCAGTTTTTTGGTCTCCTAGAACCCCTAGAAAGATTTGCAGATATGATTAGTACAACCTAAATCCACACATCAGGAATCCACGGGATTTTGTGCTAAACATGTTTCAAGAAGGAATGTACTTTTCATACCTTTATTCTTGACAGGCTTAAATATTGGACAAATCCTCTTCCAATGTCCTTTCATACCACAATGGAAACACTTTCCTTTGGTTTTCTTTCCTTTTTTGGCAACTCCTAAGGAAACTTGTTTACCATCTTGCTTGGCAAAGTCCTTTTGCTTCTTCTTTTTACCCTTGCCTTTCGACTTAGGTTGAGAAGTAGAAACTTCAGCCATATTGGCATCGACACTAGAAGTACCAAGGATGCCTTCTGTCTCTACCAACTCATTCATCAATTCAAACAATGAATAAACCTTTTTGTTCATATTATATTTAAGTCTGAATTTCTTGAATGATTCTGGTAGTGACTGGAGTATCATATCCATTTGGGATACTCCATCAATATTGGCACCTAAAACTTCTAATGTATTCAAATTAGAGATCATCCTAAGACAATGCTCCCTCACTGAAGTACCTTCAGCCATTTTGGTATTATAAATCTACCTCATAGTTTATTGCCTTGCAAAACGGCCTTGTTCACCAAACATCTCCTTCGGACTTAGCATTATGTCTGAAGCTAGTTTTACATCTTGCATTTGATGTTGTAGAACATTTGAAATAAATGCTAGGATATAGCACTTAGCCATCTCATTAGATTTCTGCCAACGATCATATCGTTGTTTTTCCTCAATAGGAACATCTAATGATGGAGATCTAGGACATGGTTGAGTAAGCACATAATTGTGCTCTTCAGCAATAAGAACAATGTCGAAATTTCTTTTCTAGTTAACATTGTTAGATCCAGTCAGTTTGTTTTTATTAAGAATAGCAACAAGTGGGCTAAATGATGCCATGATTTTAAATCTAAAAATAACAAACATGAATATAATTAGTAAATCATATAAAGATATATTATGGAACCTTAATAAAACCATAATATAAAATATGCAACGACAATATCAAATATTATGGTTGATTGAGAACTATTCTCGTTATTAGTGCTATCATGATAACTCTTATCAAACACTAATAATATATTGTTATACATTTAGCCTCTAAGTAATAATAGTAAGAACTTAGCATAGAGGATACTATAATACTTAGTCTAGTGTATACCATTGTTTAGAAGCATGTGTAGCCACATTTTATCTCCCTTAATGGGTTTATTTTGTAGTACCATGATACAAAACAATATTTGCATAGAATGCAAAGCTCAAGGCTAAGACAAGGTGTTTGATCAAACCATTATAAACTAGGTAGTTCAATCTTGCAGTACCATGAAATAAATACTCTCTGCATGGAATGCTAAGCTCGAAGCAAAGATAAAGTATATATTTCATAATACTATGAATAGACAATGGAGGCCATGAGATTTAATCCTTGTATCTATTATTGGAATAATCATGGTTTGTATCTCATACAAAACATACGCAGCGGAAAATAACTAGATCTACTTCATTCGCAATTAATAACATGCACTATGTAAATTTCAGAAGTCAAGAACAAGAGAGTGTACCTTGGTGTGGTAAATTTCAAAACCGAAGATTTGAAGAACTTAGGAACACTTTTAATCTTCACTCTAATTCTACTAACGCTTAAGAAGTGTGGTCTGTCAATCAGTTTCCAAGGGAGAAGAATAGAGAGTATTTTAACACTCATGCACATATGTCTTATATATAAAAATTATGTATGTTTCTCTCTTTGTATCTAACTAATTATCTAATTGGACTGGCCTTTTGGGCTTTTCCAATTGGGCTTAAGTGTGTGGCTTGGAGTGCGACCAAAAGAGACCAATAAGACACTAGCTCCAATGGGCCTTGCGCTTTTCTATCAACTCTTGACAAGTCCAAAGTTACCATTAACTATATTTAATATCACTATATAGATATAGTTGCACTCTAGGCCTTATTTATAAATAATATCTTAAGATTTTATTATATATGCAACTCCTTCATAAAATATTCGTAGTAATATAAAGTCATGAATATAGATTGCCACTTTGCAAATTACTACATCTTTATTCCTTAAATACCTAGTTTAATCCTTTAAGTTATTCATCATATATTTATGAAATCCAACTTTATAAATATATACTTTAGTAACTCCTGACTAAAGTGGTTAGGCCTAACACTTTGAATAACCAAACTCATTAAACTTATCTCAAGGGAATATTTTATATCTCCGTTAAGAGACTATGAATTCCATCTTGAGAATATATGTTCCATCAACACTAAATGTGGCTACCCAACATATTAAGATTTTGACCGTGACTTTAGATCTCAGTCCTGATATATCAAAGTAACCTACACTTCATGATCAAGTCCATTATCCTCTCAGGATTAAGAGTTTATGAAAATAGAAGTCATGAGTTTATTATTCATTTGACAGTTGTTAGGAGAATAAACCTCACAGTGATTCAGTTAAATATGTTTTAACTCTTAAAACATATCAACATACTAACCAGAAATCTCCATTTCCATGATCAAGACAAATCATCTTAGTTGATATGTTATAGTCTTCGCAAATGAAATGCCCAATTTCATTACCGACTACGAACTAAACTTTTGAGTTTACAAAGAACTTGTGATTTATATTTTCTATAACTAAATCACATAAATCATATACTATGCATCTCATGGTTGACGTGGAAATTTTTGGCAGCAAACAAAACCTTTAATCATCTCATATTTCCTTATAAAAACAGCCAGCCGCACCTTCCCTTATTTTGCAGAAAATACATAGCAGATTGCGGCATCAATGGGAAAGAAAATTCCTTTATTTTTGCCTTTCCGTTTTCGCTCCAATCATCTTTAGCTACTTCCTTTTTAGAGCTCTAAGACTATCAAAATTCTGGATATATGATATTATTAAAAAACATATTATTACTTTGATACTTTAGCTACTTTAGTTTTGCTGAAAATTTTCTCTTGGACATTTGTGATGAGTTCGAAACTCTATTTGTGAGTGCACATTAACAGATTTGTCATTGTATCCTAGAGAGCGACCACCTGAGCCATTTGCACTAACGAATTCATTCTAGTGGGGGCAAAATCGCTTCTTAAGGACAACAAATTTAGTTTCATACCTCAACGATAAGTTTTACTTAATCCTTAATTTTATACGCTTTTGCACTTGTCTATTTGCTTATAAGTTAATTTGAGCACATCTTGTTTCATTGATATATTATTGATATTGCTTATGTTCTTATTGATTAACAAAATGTATAATGTTCCTAATACTATCTTAGAATCTGAGGTAGGACTTGTTTCAGAAATGAAGTTACTCAATAACATAACCGATTGGGTAGTGGACACTGGGGCTACTAGACACATTTTCTTCAACAAGGAGTTATTTCTTAATTATGAGAAAGTAATAAATGAAGAGAATGTTTATTTGGGAGACTTTGTTCTTCATGTTCCTAACATGTGTAGAAATTTAGTGTCTAGGTTCTTGCTCAATAAGGCAGGCCTAAAAGTTGTTTTTGAATCTAATAAGATCGTTCTTAGTCAAAATGGTGATTGTGAGAACATGAATATATCTAGTAACTCTTCTTCTTATATTGTTGAGTCTTTGGATCTTTCGCATGATAGGCTAGGGCATGTGAATGCTACATCCATCAAAAGAATAAAAAAAATGACCCTAATTCCAAACTTAACTAATTCAGAGCATTCAAAGTGTGAAATATGTGTAGAAGCAAAACATTTCAAAAAACCTTTCAAAACTATTGAAAGGAGCTTTGAACTTTTAGAACTCATTCATAGTGACTTAGGAGACTTCAAAAATTATATGAGTAGAGGAGGTAAAAAAATTATATGACATTTATAGCTGACTACTCTAGATATACAAGAGTATACCTTTTAAGTAGTAAAGATCAAGCTGAAACCATGTTCAAAAAATTTAAGATAGAAGTTGAAAATCAGAAAAATAAGAAAAATTAAAAGGCTTAGGTCTGATAGAGGAGGAGAATATGGTTCAGCTTTGTTTAAAAAAAATTTGTGAAGAAAATTGTATTATTCACGAAGTCACCGCACCTCATACACTTGAACAAAATTGAATAGTTGAGAGGAAAAATAGAACCCTAAAGGATACCAACATGTTAGGTTCTAAGGATTTAGGATCTAAATGTATTAGAACTTCAATGTGTAATGTTGGCAAACCATGATCAAAACTTAGAGTCTAGGTTTAGGCTGCTCAAAGTATGTTTGATGTAAAGTTGGAATCGAGTAATTACAGAAAATTACTATTCACTTTTTGCAAGGCTCAATCGATCGAAAATTAGACTCGATCGATCAAAGCTCGTGTAGAATGTTTTTTTTTTTTTGTGCAGATTTTTCCAACTCAACCCAAGCCCATATTACATGTAGGGTTTTTTGTTTTACTTGCAGTATAAAAGAGAAAACCCTATCCACATTTTGATGTTGTTGTTTACGCTGTGTGTGTGAATCTCTTGTGAGATCTAGAGGTGTTTGCCTTCATACACACTTAGATTTATCAAGATCGAGATTGATGTCAAGAGCTTGGTGATTGCTTCAGTTGCTGCATAACGAGCTTAAAGAAAAACAAGTGGTATACTTATGGATGTTGTGGATCTGATAACGAAGTAGTCTGTGGACTCAGAGTTGTCACGTGGTCGTGGTAGTAAGTTTTCTACTCTTGGTCAATTCTTTCATTTTATTGGTCTAAGTCACTATTGTAAAACTATTGTTGTCATGTTAGTGGTCTAAGTCACTATTGTAAAACTTCAATTCTTTCATAGTGGATCTGTTTTACCTTGAGGATAGCTGAGTTAAATCCTCCCTAAGTTTTTTACCGGTTTGGTTTTCCTGAGTTATCATATCGTTGTATTCTTTATTTCCACACTGTTATAATGATATAATTTACTTGTGTTAACCTAGATTTGAATAATTTGCCTAAGTTAATCACTTAGTTAAATAACTAGGTTAATATGCTTGTGTTTAAGGCGTCTAAAAACTTACAAGTGATATCAGAACAGGTTAGTTTTAGTGTTTAGATCCTTTGATCTAAGAGTTGATCCTTGACCCCTATTGTCATGGAACACGGTCACTCTCTTGTGATCCCACTTCACTTTGATGGGAACAATTATGCCTACTAGAAAGTAAGGATGAGAGCATTCTTGAAATCCATTAATGAGAGGGTTTGGAATTTTGTTGAATATGGATGGGAGAAACCGACTACTCCTGTAAGCAAGTGGCAAACTTCTCAAAAAGAAGCAGATGCTTTTAAAAGCAAAGCTATGAATGCTATTTTCAATGTTGTTTCTATGGAGGAATTCAAGAGGATCTCAAATGTTGAGGCTGCTCATATCGCTTGGAATATTCTCCAGATTGTGCATGAGGACATAAAGGCAGTTAAAATCAATAAGTTGCAGCAGTTAACAACTAGATTTGAAAGCATTAGGATGTCTGATGATGAAGGTTTTAATGAATTCTATGTTAAGCTTAATGACATTGTTAATTTTGCTTATAATTTGGGTGAAATCTATGATCAACCTAAGATTGTTAGGAAGATACTTAGATCCTTGACTAAGGACTTTAAACCCAAAGTGACTGCCATTACTGAAAGTAAGGATATGGATTCCATCCCTATTGATGAACTTGTAGGATCTCTCCAGTCCTATAAGTTAGACCTACCCAAGACAAACAAGTCAAAATCAATGGCTCTTAAGTTAGTTGATGATGTAGATGGGAATGGATTTGATGATGAACTCTCTGCTACAGAGATTGCATATCTTGACAAGAATTTTAAAAATTTTCTTAGGAACAACAACAGAAGGGCAAGAGGTAAAAACAATGCTGAACCTAGAAATTTTAGGAGGAATGATCCCACCAAAGTGAACAATACTTGAAAAGCCTAAAGAGAAAGTAGGTCAATCCTTAAATAATTCTATGGGTCAACAATGTTTTGGTTGTCAAGGGTATGGTCATGTGAAATCAGAATATCCTATATACTTGAGATCAAAAGGTTAGGCCATGGCTGTAACTCTTAGTGATGATGAAGTTTCTGATCATGAATCTGGTAGTGATGAGTATGGAAATTTCATAGCTTTCACAGCTATTGCTATAGTTGGTGAAAGTGTTGTGGTTGATGAGAACTCTTCTGATGGGAAAATCTCTGAGAATGCTGATTTGCAAGAAACCTATAATAAGCTTTGCAAGGTTGCTGCAAAGGATGCTATGAATGTTGATTTAGGCTTACAGAAAATTGCTTCTCTTAAACTTGATAAGAAGAATTTGCTTATGAAATTGCTTGATGCTAATAAATTGCTTGATAAGGTGAAGACTGAGAACATGTTATTGCTTGATAAAGTTAAGAACTTAGAACCTGAATTGTCTGTTGCTAGAGAACAAATTAATAGGTTTGTTAGTTCTAAACTTGATCACATGTTGAGTGTTCAGAAGTCTCTTTTAGACAAAACTAGTCTAGGTTTTGCAGAAAGTATCTCTTTGTCTGAAACTCATTCCACAAATTTTGTTCCTTCTTCTGAGCCTTCCATTAGAGAGAGTGTCAAACCAATGAAAATTACATCTCCTAGGAAGATTAGGGCTAATCTTAAAGAGTCTAAGCCTAAGACCCTTAACCCTCCTAAGGATAAGTTGCATGATAGACCAGTTTGGGTTTGTCATTTTTGTGGAAAGTTTAGGCATATTCATCCAAACTGTTTCAAGTTGCAAGTTGCTAAGCGTGCAAATAAGCCAAAAGTACCTGTGCCTCAAGCACAGGATCCTATGGTACTTATTGGTGAGTCGGTAAAGGTATTAACCTTTATTCCAATTCTGTAGTTGCTCATCATTCTAATCAGAATAACAACTCCAATGCTAAGGTTTCATTTAAGAAGTTGTGGATGCAAAAAGCTCAATCTAATTAAGTTTTTTTGACATGGTCCTTGTGCTTCATCTCTTATTCTTTTTTACCTTTTTTTTTTCTTTTTTTTTTTTTCTTTTGTTGTTTTGGTTTCTTTTGTTTTTGTTTTTAGGATTTTCATTGCATAACATTCATGCATTTCATGCTAGGTTGTTTTTTTTATTTTTTATTTATTTTTTTAAAAAGGGAGAAAAAGAAAGACAAATGTGTTTTGCATTATTTTTCTTGGATTCGAAATCAAGGTTGGCCATATTATCTTTACATAACATGCTTATGTATCTTGTTTAGCTTAAATGAGCTTATTTTATTGCACTTTGCTAGTTTGAACTTTGTAGTGCATGTTGTGTGGGAGTTGTTTATAGTTTTTTTTTACATGATCTTGATCTTGAAGTCACATGCTTTTGATTGTAAGGACTAAAAAATTCTAGGAGAAAGACATAAATAACCATCTCACCACTATTTACTAGCTAATCATGAACACCTTAGTGCATATCATAAGATTTTGTGCTTGAGAAAGTGTAGCACATGCACAAAAAGAACATAAAATGTAGCTTCGGATTATAATAAAATTCAAATTGAAATAAAATTGGTGTGTACATTATCTTGGCTATTTTAATAAGTTTCAAATCAAATAAAATTGGTGTGTACATTATGAGGCAATTCAAGAAACTTACATGACTGCAAGCTTTTATTCTAGGAGATGTGGGAGTTATATGATGTAACTCTTTAGGTGATAGTCACTTTCAAATTTATGTGATGAATTTTGTAGAAATTGTGATTGATTACTGTCTACTTATCACCTCACATGTATCTCAAGCTCTTGCTAGTTGCACACACTTCACAAGTTACTCTTTGCTAAACTTAGTACATTATATAGTGTGTGATTTTGTTATGACATCCAAGATTGAAAGTACCTTGATTTTAATGCAAAATGTGTTTAAAGTTTGTGTTTTTGAGGACAAATTTCTTGAAAATCTTGTTTTTGGAAGATGTGGGTTAAATTCAAGGGTTTTTGAAAATCTTTTCATCTCATACTCATGCATTTTATTCATAAAACATTGTGCTTTGAGGAGTTTCTGCATTAATATGTTTTGTTTTTCAAAAATTTGATTTTTCCAAATTTTCGATCGATTGAACCTGTTGCTTTACCAATCGAAATTGTGATTAAAAATTTGGTTTGAATCTGCCTAGCTCGATCAATCCTTGATTGGTGTTGGATCGATCAGAATTGATTTTCGATCGATCGAACCTATTTTTTGACCAATTGAAAATTGGTCAAAGAGTTTTTTAAAACATGAGTTTCTCACATGTTCTTCACTATTTCAAAAGTTTTCAAAAAGCTTTTCTCACTCTCTTTGACCGATCCAGACTCAACATCAATTTTTTGTTGTTTTCCCTCAAATTATCTTCAAGGTTTTTGTCTTCTAGCTCCGATAAGACCATTCTACCCTTTCCTTTTTGGTTTAATTTCATTTTTCATGCATTTAGGGAGATTTTCAAACCTATTGGATTTTGGGGTTATTGATGTTTGTGATGTTTTCTTTCACATTTGATCAATGGGTTTTTGTTATTGGAAGATGTAAACATATTCCTTATAGTTTAATTTGATCAATTTGGTGCTTTGGGAAATATTGAAATTTTTTAGGGTTTGAAAATTTAGGAATTTGGGGATTTTGTTCAATTAAGATTGATTTGATGAAATTGGCTTGTGAAATTGATTAATTCTGTCATTATATACTGTTTTCTAACTTGTGTAATGATATATTGATCAATTTGTTGGGATTTTTTAAAATTGGGTTTTCAAAGTTTGGCTTTTTATTCTAAAACTCTATGTTCAAGCCCATTATGTGTTTTTAAAGTAAATTGGACTATTCTCAATGCATTAGAGCATACATCATGTGGTTATTCTATTCATGCATCATATGGATTGTTCTTTTCTATATATTTTTTTTGTGCTCAAACCTTGTCTGATGCAGTCTGCCCTTGGTTTTTCTTTGATTTCTTTCTTTGATTTCTCTTTTGTCTATCCTATCCTAACCTTAGCATCATGGTTAGGAAGATTAGAGCCCATAGGACATCCACCTCTACCTCTACTCCAGCATTTGATAGTGAGAGGTTTCTAAGTGAAAAAAAAAAAAAATTAAGAGACCTATGAGAAGCTGAACATCCTTAGGTCTATATGGGCTAAGAGAAAAGTTGCTTTAGATGAGCTTGATCAGGAAATTAGGAGGAACTCTGAGCGTAGGGGTTGGTTGCCTCTGTTGGATATAGATCACCCTCCTCCGGCTACCTTGATTAGAGAGTTCTACGCAAACCTCTTTGTTCACTCCACTTCATCCAACATTTAGTTTCTGAAGAGTTGGATAAGGGGAGAAGAGTATACCATTACTCCTTCAATAGTGGCTTCTGTTTTAGGGGTGCCTGTGGTACAGTAGCATGTGTATTCTTATGATGAGACCCCTCCTTTTGATGATATCATGTCCTATATCATTGATACTTCTATTTAGTGGGATACTGATCCTCGGATTACCTCTTATGAGTTGACTAAGATTCATTATTTGCTTTTCTAGATTTCTTGTCATTTCATTTGGCCCATCTCTCACCTTCACCCTATTCCTATTGAGCGTTGTGCATTTCTGTATGCCCTTATGGCAGATGCTTCTATGAGTTTTCCTCATCATTTTATTCGATCCTTGGTTAAGGTCCATAGGAGTAGTTCTTCTACTCATGCTCTTTTCTTCCCTTTTTTTATTCATCGGATTTTATTGCATTTAGGTTTAGATGAGTTTCCTGCTTCTGAGCTTGTACACATTATTGCTTCTATTAGTACCACCTTCCTTAGGCAAAGAGCCGCTCAAAGGAGAGCTAGCTCTAAATGCCCTAGAGTTGAGTTGTCTTCAGGTGTTGCTCCTCCTCCTTCTCCTCTTCTTCAGGTGATCCCACTGCTGAGGAGTTTGTTGATTCGACTGCTGCTGCTACTCCTCCACCTTCTACTTCGAATGATTCTAGCATTTGTCATATGTTGGACACTATCATGACCATTCAAGCGGCTTATGGTTAGCTTTTCGTGGACGTGCTCACGGCGCTTCAGGCTCTACGTGCAGATTTGGCGAGCTTTAGACGATCCCCCTCCACCACCTCCTTTTGATAATGAGTCTTGATTGCCCTTTGGCAATTCATCACAAAATGGGGGAGTACATATGGATGGAGATAGGGGAAGATTTCTTTTGTTTTGGAGCTATGGAGCTTTAGATTGTATCTAGGTGCTTCATCTTGTATTTTTTTTCTAGCTCATGATGTATTTATCCTGATATTTTTCTTTTTATTGGTCATATATGTTAAGGGGAGACATTATATTTTTTATTTCTGTTTCTTGTTTCACTTGTGCTACATTGGCTATTGATTTATATTATGAGGTTTTTCATGATGTATGTCTTTTATTTTATGTTATGTGAAATCAAGAATTTATTTTGTTTTACTTGTATTTTCCACACATGTGTTTATGTGTTTGTTGAGTGTTTTAGGAATATACAGGTTGATTTAGTCGTGTTGCTGTCTACACTTGAAATTGATAGATAATAGTTAGGTTGAATTGTTTTTTGTTGGGCATTTTTAATGTAATGAGTTGTTTTTGTAACTTTGAGCATTTTGTTTTATTATGTGTTTTGTCATAGATTGCCAAAGGGGGAGTTTGTTAGGTTCTAAGGATTTAGGATCTAAATGTATTAGAACTTCAATGTGTAATGTTGGCAAACCATGATCAAAACTTAGAGTCTAGATTTAGACTGCGCAAAGTATGTTTAATGTAAAGTTGGAATCGAGTAATTGTAGAAAATTACTATTCATTTTCTGCAAGGCTCGATCGATCGAAAATTAGACTCAATCGATCGAAGCTCGTGCATAATGTTTTTTTTGTAGAATTTTACAACTCATTCCAAGCCCATATGACATGTAAGGTTTTATGTTTTGCTTGGAGTATAAAAGAGAAAACCTTAGCCACATTTTGATGTTGTTGTTTATGTTATGTATGTGAATCTCTTGTGAGATCTAGAGGTGTTTGCCTTCATACACACTTAGGGTTATCAAGATTGAGATTGATATTGAGAGCTTGGCGGTCGCTTCAGTTGCTGGATAATTGAGCTTAAAGCAAAACAAGTGGTATACTTATGGATGCTATGGATCTGAGAAAGAAGTAGTCCATGGACTCGGAGCTATCACGTGGTCGTGGTAGTAAGTTTTCTACTCAAGGTAGTAATACGATGTTAGTGGTCTAAGTCGCTATTGTAAAATTTCAATTCTTTCATAGTGGATCTGTTTTACCTTGAGGATAGTTAGGTTAAATCTTCCCTTAGTTTTTTACCGGTTTGGTTTTCCTGGGATATCATATGTTTGTGTTCTTTATTTTTCGCACTATTTCAATAATATGATTTACTTGTGTTAACCTAGATTTGAATAATTTACTTGAGTTAATCATTCGGTTAAATAACTAGGTTAAGCTGTTTGTATTTAAGGGGTCTAAAAACGTACACAACATGTGGGGGGAAGCTATCCTTTTTGCATGTCATGTATTAAACAAGGTCCCACATAAAAGGATTAGAAAAACTCCATATGATATGGGAAGGACGTGCACCAAACTAGGGTACTTGAAGGTGTGGGGTTGTTTGGTAAAGGTTAGAAATCCTGAACCACATAAAGAAAATATTGGTCCTAAAACCAAGGATAGTGTCTTCATAAGATATGCACAAAATAGTCCTGCCTATAGGTGCTTAGTTTTGGAGACTAACACCATAGTGGAGACTAGGGATGCTGATTTCTTTGAGCATATTTTTCCTATAAAGAGAACAAGAGTCACTAATAAGTCCTCATTAGTCATGCCCCAAGTGAGATCAAGTTCAAACTTAGATGAAAGCCACTTAACACAAGAGTCAAGACATAGTAATAGACCTAAAAATGGAACCAACTTTGGGCCTGACTTTATCACTGCTTTTCTCATTGAAGATGGCCCAAAAACTTATCAAGAGGCCATGAAATCAGTAGATGCAACCTTTTGGAAGGATGCAATCCATAGTGAGTTAGAATCAATTATGGCTAACCATACATGGGAACTAGTTGAACTCCCTAGAGGATGCAAGACCATTGGTTGCAAATGGGTGCTTAAAAAGAAATTAAAAGCAGATGGGTCCATAGACAAATTCAAAGCTAGACTAGTGGCAAAAGGGTATACTAAAAAAGAAGGGATAGATTACTTTGACACTTATTCATCGATGACAAGATTAACTACAATTAGCATTCTGATTGCTATGGCCTCAATACATAATTGATTGTTCACCAATGGATGTCAAAACAGCATTTTTAAATGGTGATTTAGATGAAAAAATTTACATAGATCAACTAGAGGGTTTTGTGGTTCAAGGACAAGAAAGTAAAGTGTGTAAACTTAGAAAATCATTAAATGGTTTGAAACAAGCTCCTAAACAATGGCATGAAAGATTTGATAACTCTTTAATTTCTAATGGATTTGTTGTGAACGAATCTGATAGATGTGTGTATAATAAATTCTCTAGTGATAGTGGTGTTATCATATGCCTATATGTGGATGACATGTTAATATTAGGAACTGACATGGATGTTGTAAAAAGTTCTAAAGACCTCTTATCTTCAAACTTTGATATGAAAGACCTTGGGGAGGCTGACGTAATTTTAGGAATAAAAATCATAAGGAATAGTGAAGAGATTACACTTTCCCAATCACACTATGTTGAGAAAGTACTTAAAAAATTCAATCATTTTGATTGTGACCCTGTGAGAACTCCATATGACCCAAGCATACATTTAAAGAAAAATAGAGGGTCTCCTATTGCACAATCTGAGTGTGCTAAAATTATTGGTAGTGTGATGTTTCTAATGAATTGTACATGCCCTGATATTGCATATGTTGTTGGTAGACTTAGTAGATATACACATAATCCTACCTATGAACATTGGAATGCACTAACTTGTCTTTGGAGATATTTGAAAGGCACCATGAATTTGGGCCTTACATATACAAGTCGTCTAATAGTATTAGAAGGCTATTGTGATGCAAATTGGATATCAGATAATAATGAGACCAACTCCACTAGTGGTTATGTTTTCACCCTAGGTGGAGGAGCTATATCTTGGAAGTCTTCTAAACACACTTGTAATGCTAGATCAACTATGGAGTCTAAGTTTTTTGGTTTAGAAAAGGCAGGTACTAAAGCTAAGTGGCTTAGAAATTTACTTGCTGATATACCAAAATGGGTTAAGCCATTACCATCAATATCATTGCGTTGTGACTCCCAAGCTACAATTGCATGTGCAAGAAATAAAATTTATAATGGGAAAAAGAGGCATATACGCCTAAGACACAATTTAGTGCGGCAACTCCTAAGCAATGGTGTAATTGCCATGGAGTTTGTATGGTTTGAAAAGAATCTTGTGGATCCTTTGACCAAAGGGCTAACTAGACAATTGGTCTATGATACATCGAGGGGGATGGGACTTAAGCCCATTGAGTGAATCACCCACAATGACAACCCAACCTACGTCAACAAAGGTTCAATGTGCATCATGGAGAGATTAAAGATAGCACTATTAATGAGAATGAGATCTCACCGTCCCTCCCTATGGTGTAGATAGTGCTTACTACCAAACTAGTGAGGTTGAGTTTAAGACTCTTAATGAATTCATAGCCTTTATAGGTGGTTTGTGGTAGTACACACTTGATGAATCCAACTATGTAGGTGTGGAGGTGGGGCCGCCTCCTATAAGAGTGAGGGCAAATTCTCTAGAGCACTCATGAAAATCCAGGTAGGGCACATGGCCGAAATGTGCCAAATCGAGAACTCGTCCAAGAAATCACAAGCAAAGGTGTTCGTATTCTTGTGATTCATGAAACTGGTTCAAGTTCTTTTATCACCAAGATTTTGAATTTTAGAATACAAATACCAATTGTTGATTCAAGTCCACAAGACATCAACACTAATTTCATCCTGTGATTGCCCAATTTAAAAAAAAAAAATCAAAATTTTAAAACATGTGGGTGATTGTTGGGTATATTTTAAAATTAATTGGGTATGTTCAGAGCTTAAGCCCATAATATTTTGTTGTAAAGCCCAAGCCCAAGCCTAAGCCCATGTTGTAGAATTTTTCTTAGCTGGGGTGGGAATTTCTGGCAACAAACAAAACCCTCAATCATCTCATATTTCCTTATAAAAATAGTTAGCCGCACCTTCCCTTGTTTTGTAGAAAATACATAGTAGATTGCGGCATCAATGGGAAAGAAAATTCATTTGTTTTTGCCTTTCCCTTTTCACTCCAATCATCTTTAGCTACTTCTTTTTTAGAGCTCTAAGACTATCAAAATTCTGCATATATGATATTATTTGAAAACCAAAAAAATATATATATATTATTACTTTGATACTTTAGCTACTCTATTTTTGCTAAAATTTTTCTCTTGGGCATTTGTGATGAGTTCACAACTCTGTTTGTGAGTGCACAATAACAGAGTTGCCGTAATATCCTGTAGAGCGACCACCTGAGCCATTTGCATCAATGGATTCATTCCAATGGGGGCGAAATTACTTCTTAAGGACAGCAGATTTAGTTCCGTGCCTCGGCGATAAGTTTTACTTAATCCTTCATTTTATACGATTTTGCACTTGTCTATTTTGCTTATAAGTTAATTTGAGCATATCTTGTTTTATTGATATATTATTGATATTGCTTTGTAACTTTATTAATCAATTTGGACAATTTTTCAAACTACTTCCTACAATAAATACCTGGTGACTATAGCAAGTTACTAAAAATAAAATACAATATTTAATTAAGATTATAGTTCTTCTTTGCATTAAAAAACTCAAATTCTCCCTCTTCCTTATTATTTTAATGAGTTGTTTATATTATTTTAAATGAAGTGATAAAAAAAAATAGAACATTTGATATTGGGTGTATTGTAAATAAATTGAGGTAGTAAAATAAATAAAGTACCTTTTTAAGGTACTAAAAGCTACAATTTTTAGTACTACCATTGTAAATGCTCTAACTTCACAAAAAAACAAAATCCTAACCAGCCTAGTATTAAAAAAAAAATGTTTTCTTGTTTTTATCTTTGTTGGTAGATGATTGCATCTTAATGTATTTAAAAACAACAATTTTGTGTATTTATAATTTCTTAATACTATATGGATATCTATTTGGAGTTTTTTTTTTCTTTATACTCCGGCCCCTGCTAGCTTAAAATTTTGGGTCCGTTCCTAGCCTTAGGGTTTCTAGTTGCCCTAGGTTTTCCTTTTATTATTTAAATGCATTGCATCCTCCAAAGGCAATTCAGTTTTCATAATGTTATCAATAAATACAGACTTTTGTCAAATTCTTTCTCGGGTGGATTCTGGTTTATCTCCTAGTGGATTCAGGGAAACTCCTCATGGATTTGAGGTTTACTACCAAAAACTAATAGTTTAGTTTTTGTTCCATCAAGAGAGCATTGTGTGTGATTTCTTTAGGCTTTCACGACATCAGAGACAGATAATGGCGAAATGAGTGAAAAACTAGAGTTTCCTCTGCGGCCCTAGAGGCAGAAGCCAAAGCTGCTGAAGTAGGAATACTTTTTGCATGAGACTTACGGCTAAAGGACATTGTAGTTGAAGGTGACTCCCAACTAGTCATACAGGCTTTAAATGGATCCACACCACCTGCAATCCCCATCCAGCAGATCATTGAAAGCTCAAAGAGGTGGTTGCAGAATTTCAACTCATGGAAGGCTGTACACAATAGAAGGAACAACAACTCCACTGCCCACTCAGGGACAGAACTACCTTGAGGCTGAGGGGAGCCATGCCCCCCCCCCCCCCCCCCCAACCTTTGAAAAAAAATTCCCTAGTATATATATTAGCATAAAAAATATACTTTTGAATCTAAAATTAACATATTTGGCCCTCCTCTCCCAAACAATTTACAAGTTGACCCATGAAACAAAAATGAAAAAATTATCAAATCATCCATTGTCTAGTTGTCCCAAGAATATCAAGAAAAACATTTAGCTAAACATTTGGACAATTTACAAATCCGAACAACAAGGAAAATCTACAAAACAATTCACATATTTAGTTAAAAAAAAAAATTCTTTTGACACCGTCTAAGTTAAAAAAAAAAAAAAATCAATTATAAATCCTAGCAAAACAAATCACAAAAACCCAATAACCTCTACCCAATTTTTACCTCTCATTTGAGAACTTTTGTCCCTCTCAAGTAACTCCACCCCATAGTTACAGAGACAACTCCTATGCTACTAATCACTTCATCCACACACCAATTAGTGTCACCAACAACTTGGATCAGTTGGTGTCTTTAACTCAATCCTTGAAAAGAATTTATTTTTTTAAAGATTTACTGCTCACTTGGATCAATTAGTGTCTTTTAAAAATTTACTTTAACGATGCATTATTAGCATTGATTTATTCTTGATTATAATATCTATTATTGATTTTTTAAAAAATAAATAAAAAAATTAATGCTAATAATGCATCATTATCAACTTTAGTATTAATATTCTAACTTTTTAAAATTCTTAAACAAAAAACTTTGACCCTCTTAAATTTGAATCTGGTTTCGTCCCTATGCCCACTTGTTAGCTAGAAATGCTAAGAATGTAACAGATGGTGTTATGTGGATAGAGGACACTACTCCCATTATTGAAATTTAGATTATGAATGATGTAATTTCAATGGACTCCAGTCCTTATCAACGAAATTTCAGCTAAAAGTTTATAATAAAAATAAAAAAATAAAAAAAGAAGAAGGAGAAGAAGAAGAAGAAGAAGAAGAAAGAGAGAAAAAACTGGGCAAGGAAAAAAAGAAGTGGCTTATAGCTTTTTTACTGCCAATTAAGGTTTTCAAATTTATAAAACCAATGGTCGGAAGGGAATGCTTTATCCATGGAAGAAAGAGATTGGTTTTTGTTTTTGGCTGCTTCGCTTTACGGAATGCTTTATTCATTGGTTTCCTATTCATATTATTTGTGGGTGTCTATGGTATGGAGATTAAAACTGTAAGAAGAGGGCCAAAGGGAAAAGAAAGTTCAGTTTGTGATCAATTTGGAGCAGGAAGAGGAGGACGTTGAAACAACAACAGCAACAAGATATGCAAATTTTGGCTTAGTGGTAGATGACTTAAGAACCCATGTAGGTTTGCCCATTCAGAAACACCTGATGTGGCCACCATTCACCGTCCCAGGCAGACTCTTTACTGCCCTCACTCCAGCAACGCTTTAGTTTCGAATACTTGGCGAAGGGCTCCTAGGAATTCACAAAATGTTCAGGAGAAGGTTGTTAACCACAAGTCTTCCGAAAATGTTCCTGGGAAATCTAAATCGAACTTGGAAGATATTAATAAGAAGCGGCCAGAGTTGCAAAAAGCGTTTCTGAGAGTTCTTCAAAATGTTGTGTGGTTGAAAATGATTCTAATCTAGAGAATGTAGTTGAAGAAAAGCCTCTGAAGCATGCTCCTAAGAAGACCCCAGAAAGGGTTTGTGGGTTCTGGGTGCAAGGGATGTGTGTCGTCTATGTTGATCAGTTCCCTTACACTCATGGTTTCGTGGGGATAAGTTCACAAGGTCGGCAGAGCTTCAAGGGCACAACAAGGTACCTGTATTTGATGAACTTTATTCTTCCATTTCCATTAAAATTTTGAGGTAAATCTTTTAAATTTGGAAGCTGATTGAATAATGAGACCTAAACTCAGTTTATGTGAAAGTCAAATGTGATTAGTTGTTTCATCATTTGAATACTAATATAGTCCAATCATGATATCTAGATTATAGAAATTTGATTTTGTTTCCTGTATAATAACATGGAGGGTTATATGCTTCACTGCTATTTTTGCTATGGAATTCACAAATGACAATTGATAGAATACCAGAAGATAATGTTAGTTTGTAGAAATTATATCCTAGATAGAGCAAGCTGTTTTTGGAAAACCATATTTATGAGTATTCTGATAACAGGCATTCAAAGGAATTGCACTTCCTGAAAGAACCAACAAGCTTTGTTAAGGTAGCAGTGATGGAACAATTAGGCTTTGGACTGCCATACTGGTCAATGTGCTAATGTGATTAACCTCGGTAGCGAATTTGGATCTGTTTGTAGTGAGGGCCCATGGCTCTTTGTTGGCCTGCCAAATGTTGTGAAGGTGAGCTTAAAACTAAGTAATATTTTGTACCAATTTTGTTGTTGCCACATCGGACTTTTTTTTGGGTTTGATAGGTTCATGATATGACCTCGATTTGGCATGTTGATGATGCTGTGCAATACTGAATCAGGCGCTGAATACACTCTCAATGGACCTGTTGGGCAAGTCAATGCATTGGAATCTGTTAATAATTTGCTTTTTGCTGGGGTAGAGGTAAGCCACTTTACTAATAGTTTAAAATTCTTGTGTTCTCTTACTAGCTTTTATTGCTTGTAGTGGATTAAATTTGTGCGATGTTGAGTTCAGGGTTTTGTTCCTTTCAGAATTTTTTTACTTGTTTAGGCAAGAACTTCTTTGTTGTTGTGAGTGATATCCATGACAGACGTTTGGGGTTGTAGTGGTTATCATGGTATTCTCACACACTAGAGGTTCCTGTTTTGAACTGGGGCTAAGACAATACTGTTAAAGCCATTTGCTTTTACTTAATAAAAGAAAAAAAAAAAAATTCCCTTATTGATGCTTAGGGTCTCACTAGATTTTGGTGTTGAGTGTTTCATGAGTGTTATGTACTGTCCTTCAATCCATTCACTTTTCAGAATTGTTTTATCCTACTTCTTTTTTACATCTTTGTTCCGTACATAATATATATTCTTATTAAAGTTGGTCCAAAATTAATTTATTATACCTTTGATTGCAGGACGGAGTTATTTTGGCATGGAAAGGCACTTGCGAAACTAATCATACATTTCAACTTCCTGCAACCCTTGAAGGCTACACACATGGTATAACTTCTTTAGTTGTTGGAGGCAGCAACAGGCTGTACTCAAGTTCCGAGGACCATACAATAAGGGTTAGTTTTTTCTCTTTCAGATTTTTTTTCACTGTTGTTTTATCTTATATGCTGTGAGAACTTGGTATTTCAAGACAGCTTGATTATTTAAGATCATTGGTGCTTTCTTCTGCTTTACTTGCTTCTGCTATATTGGAAGGACTGTGATTGGATGGTCAGTCATTAGTCCTGGTGCTGACCTTCTGTTTTAGTGATTCTGTATTGTTCTTGATCGATTTTTCCCTTTTCAAATCTTGCATAGAACTAATATAATGTACTCTCCCCTATGTATTTTGATTAAGTTACTTGAATTGATTAGTTGAGTTCTACTGTATGAAGTATGGGTGCGTTTCCAAATTTGGGTGCAGGTGCTGGACTCGGCAATTTTTGAAAAAAATAGGGTCGAGGTGCGGCGATTAAAAAATTATTAAAAATATTTTTATTTATATATTTTATATTGATAAGCATACTTTTTTATATAATAATAATAATAATAGAAACTCATATAATAATAATAATAATAATAGATAGATAGATAGATAGTAATAAGTACACAAAAGTTTTTGACACTTGAATTATTGATAAAGGTATTAAAATAGATGAGGCTTTCCATAAAAAAAATAAATAATAATAATAATTATAATAATAAAAGATGTGGGTTAGTGGCTCACCTATTTGGTCAGCCCAAAAACAAAATAAAGAATATATGTGGCGGGTATTAAACTAGGTGTAGCTTCCCATTAAAAAAAAAAAAAAAAAAACCAAAGGTGGATCAGGCCTCATGTGTTTGGTTAGAGAGGCACAAAAATCAAAATAAAGTCTCTCTGACCAGAGGCATTTAACCATCCTTTTCAAAAAAAAAAAAAAAACTTATATAAAAAAAAAGGAACAAAACAAACTTTTGGGCTCGTGAAAAAGAAGGAAGAAGAAGATGAAGAAGTAAGGAAGAAGAAGAAGAAGAAGAAAGGGGTTAAGGCCGGTGAAGACGACGATAGTGGCATATCAACTATTTTCAGTTTAAGTTTTGTTTTTTTTTTTTTAAAAAAAAAAACGGCCAATTTCCTTTGTCCAGCTGAAACATACCGATATTTGGCCAGTACGATCCGATTTGGCGTGAATTGGCTTGGTTCGGCCCGCGTTGGAGCCGAATTGGCACGAGTCGGCGCGAATCCGAAAACGAAAAAAAAATTTCCGACGCGGCACCGACGCGCAAGCAACGGCATCGCCTGCCGCACCCTGCGTCGGACGCAAGTTCAGCGGCCATTTTGCTGCATCGGTGCATCATAGGTTCTACCCTATAAAACTCAGCAATGTGTATCTTATGTGATGCTGATATGATTTGAATTGATTAATTATCCTTCTTTTTTGTCGTAGTAGTCATTTTCTTTATATGTGCACAAGGATCATATATTTTGTTTTGATTTGCCAGGGGAAAAAAAAAAAGAATTAATTTTATTCTTATTTTTTGAATGATGACCTCCTGCTGGTGCAAATTGTGGAGATCCATTAGTAAGGCTTGGTCCTGCCATGCTGTCTTCCTGTGTTTGTTGCAAATATCTACCAACCTCTTATTAGCACTCACAATGACAACTCTGTAAAGTCCCAATTCTATTGATTTGATCAGTGCCTCCACTAGTGCTTCCTAAACTGCAAGATATTGAGTTTGTCTTCCACTACCTAGCTCCCCCTCTAAATAGAAGAGTATCATCCATCTTCCTTGCTTCAAATGTGTAGCCACATCTTTTTTTCTTCTATTCCTGGATGCTGCCACCTTGGTAAGTATTTGCCAGGTCTAATTAAGGATAGGTATGTTAGGGTTTGGTTTCTGACTTTGTCTCTGATCATGTGATTATTGAAAGGCATCCCTGTACCTGCAAATAGGAGATTGAAAAGTGAGTATAACTTCTAATGGATTGGGAACCTAAGGTAAAGACTTCGGTTTACTGTTTTTGTCTACTGCCCCCGCACAGGTGATTAAAGTTACAAAATAAAGTAGGATTGGATGATTTTCAGATCTTCGTCTCCTCGATTTATTGTGTTTTTGAGGTCTACTTGGAGGTTCAAAAGTCCATTTTCCAGCAATTGCTAGGTTTAGAGAACTCTCACGGAGAATATTGAAGAAATGTATTTCAACAACAAACCATATGCCCTGAACTAGATCCTTATTTCTTATTAGATTACATGAATATAATTTCTTATTCAATTACACTTTCTTATACAAAATTTCTCTTCTCTACTTGAGATTGTTAAGTGCTCTACTTGAGATTCTTGAATTAAATTCAATTGCATGAACCATATGTAGAATCTAAGTGGCAGCATCTAAGAAACTCTAGTTTTAGTCGTTGACAAAATTCTTACACATGGTTACATAGGAAAAGAAATAGATTATTAACGAAAACACTATTTTGATTCCTATATTTTAGGGTCATAGTTAATCTAGTACCCACATTTTGGTAGCAATCAATTTGTATACTGTTATTTTCAACTTGCAGTCAATTTGATCCCTACCGTTAACTCACTAACAGAAAATACCTATGTGGCAAATAATGTCATAGTTGGCACACATATGGCTAATAAAATAATGAAAAAACATTTAATTGCTATTGAAAAAAAAAAAAAAGACACATTAACATTTTTTCTTTTAAAAAGCCACATCAACAATTTTATTTAAAAAATGCCAGGAAAATAAAATAAAAATTTTGAAGGGTGCATAAAAAAAAAAAAATTTAAAAAAAAAAATCAAACTCTTTTTACACTTTCTTGGGACCTAAACAACCAAAAACACAAAAATTAAACCTAACAATAACCCATCACGGACTAAATGATTGTACTAGATTTCCATAGCCAAATTTGTTGCTCTCTCTCTCTCTCTCTCTCTCTCTCTCTCTCTCTTCTCTCTCTCTCTCTTCTCTCTCTCTCTCTCTCTCTCAAACACAGTAAAGAAACAAAACAAATCTTAAGCTAGGTTTTAAATCTGACGCTAAGTCCAAAATTGCATTTTGTAAAAGCATTCCAAAATCAAAGGAGCTAGATGAAAATATTATAGAAAAAAGAATCAATTGCCTTTGTTCATTGAGAAAATTTATCAAACACCATATAAAGGCTAACAGCAACCCATAAATACAACAATTACAACCAAATTACAGTACACTACAAAAGAGTATAGACATTGAAGCAACCCAAAATTCCTTTACATTAAAAAAAGAAAAAAAGAAAAAGAAAAAAGCCAAGACTAAAGCAGTAGAAAGCAATACAAAAACTAAGAATCTAAACCCCTCTTTGCCAAGTCTGACCACGATCACACATGCCCATTTCACAAAAACCAAGGATGTACCCAAAAAACTTGCAAACTAGGTCTTTAATGGAGAATAAAGAAAGGGACTGAGTGTTAAAGAGATTTATACCCTTCAAGCCAAACTCACATGTACCGTCGCCATGGTTTTCTTCTTGTTGCTGACGAAACATTACGGAGGATGGGGATTAGGTGGTTTGATAGTTAGCCTGTGATGAGTGATTGTTAAGTTTTATTTTTGTGTTTCTGATTGTGTTTGGTTGACTGGAAAGTACAAGAAAATTTGAATTAATCCACCCTTAAAATTTTTTATTTTATTTTTCTGACATGGAATTTTTTTTAATTGTTGATGTGGCTTTTTTTTAATGATTGAAGTGGCTTTTTTTTTTTTTTTTTTTAAATTATATATATACAAGATAAAATTCTACTCTAGCCTAATCTAAGTGTAGTTGTGTATGAAGCTCCCTCATGGAGACTTGAACTCTGGCCCTTGCCCCCACACCCCACAAGTACTTATATTTGTAGAGTGACCATCGTACCAAGGGTATGCGGTGGTATTGACATTGCTTTTTTAATAGCAATTAAATTTTTTTTTTTAGCTACATGTGTGCCAACTATGTACACCATTTGCCACATAAGTATTTTCTGTTGGTGAATTAATAGTAAAGACCAAATTGACTGTGAATTAAAAATAACATGGACCAAATTGACCACAAGTTGAAAATAACGACGACCAAATTGACTGCTACCAAAATGTAGAAACCAAATTGATCGTGACCTTAAAATGTTAGGACGAAAATGTTGTTTTTGCCTAGATTATTTTATGAGTTTATATGCTCATGGATTGGACACTTGCACTTAAACAAACTCTGTCCTTCATTCAAACTTTGGTCCTTAAAGGAACATAATTCAATTCATGTGTCATATAATAATGCTAATCTTAGTTTTTGGTCCACTTACTAGTTTAGGTGTTTTTGTTGACCTTTTTATCACTATAGGAATATAGATATTCAAGATAAGATCAACTTTTGATGAAGAAACAAATAATCTTGTGGATGTGAATTTGGAGTAATCGGGATTTCTATATGACTAATACCTTAACAATAACCCATTTGACCTTTTAATCCTAGTTTTGGGTCTAATTAGATGGTCTATGTGTTTTTGTTGACCTTTCTATTACAGAAGGCATATAGTGCAGGGAATTAACACAAAATTTTCAGACCTATGAGAAACAAGATAGAGAAAACACACGTTGTCACACCCCGAACCCAACTATAAAGATAGACACGTAACAACTGCCGCACGCTTATAAAGTAAACACCCTACGAGGGTGCAAGGCCTTCTTAGCAACTAAAATTTATTCTCAAAAATTTTTTTAATTAAATAAATCCAAAATACCTTAACAATTTTTTATGAATAGATTTTCAATAATTTAATAGGAACAAAATCCAAACCTCACGTGCATAATGCCTATTGGCCAATGAATATAAAATTATTAGAAGACCCTCCAATCCCAAAATCACTACGCTTCTTCTTCTGCTGACAACAGTACATCAAAACTCCCAAAACTTGCTATTCTTTACAATCTGAAACTAGAGGGGAAAAATGGGTGAGCTGACAATTCAATAAGTAACCAAAATCCTAATAAGTTCCATCAAGCAATAGATTTGTAAAGTATAAGATGTAATATGTGTTGTCAGAATTTATAATATACTATGTGTTTTCAAAATAAATAACGAAGTTTCATAATCTTAAAATAATAAGTTGCACATAAATCACATACTTTAATTTTACAAATATATCATAGATGCTTTAAAAAATAGTCAGTTTTCCATATATCAAAAGTTATTACTTACAATAGGTTTCAAGAACACATAAGCAGTTTTAGCGACTCAAAATAGTTCAATACTCAAAAATTTCCAAAATCACATATGTAGCTTTAAGGACTCAAAATAGTTCAATATTCAAACGTAATTTATATCCTTAACAATCTTATGACTATGGTCACGCTATATCCCTGTGACTGGGCATCAAGGTACCAATGATTATCTCTCATTGGCTGGGTATCAGAGTACCAATTAATAACCCACATTGGTTTGGCTATCAGAATACTAATGAATAACCCTCATTGGCTAGGTATTGAAATACCAATGAATAACCCACATTGTTTTGGGTATCAATATACCAATGAATAACCTTCATTGGTTTGGGTATCAGAATACTAATGAGTAACCCCCATTGGCTAGGTATCAGAGTCAAAAATAGTTAAATTGTCCAAAATCATATATATCAATTCATAGTTCAAACCAACCAAAAGCATATCTCATTCAAATACATATATATAATCCTATATTCAGTATTCAAATATACTTGTGATATTTCTTTATTCTTTATTTTAAATCAATATAGCTAAAAGCAATTAAATAAAATAAATCTTATATTCAGTATTCAAATATACTTGTGATATTTCTTTATTCTTTATTTTAAATCAATATAGCTAAAAGCAATTAAATAAAATAAATCTTATATTCAATGCTCACATATATTTGTGAAAATTCTTTATTGTTTACTTGAAATCAGTAATACAACAGAAATAAAATTGTAACATAGGTAAACAATTTTCAGTAGTTAAAATATGCAAAATAAAATCAATTAGGATATGGTTACTTACCTCCAAAAGCCATACCAAAAGAAACTTCTCCCTAACGCTTCTTCTAAAATCCTTAGGTATCATCGTCAGCAGTAAGATTGGCTACAACCTTCACAACATGAACTTGGACGTCTGAGTATTTAGATGTCAACAATTGTAATATTTTTTTTTTTTTTTTTTGAAGCCCATCTTCTTCATATATCTTTGCAATTGTGGCCCTCTAACCAGAGATATTCTCTCTTAATGGATTTGACCTGTATGCTCCCATTCAGCTCCCAAATTTTGAAGATCCTTTACTTAATTAATTCTTCCTTCATATAAGATTTCTCATCGTCAAAGTCATTCTCATTTTCAGGTACAACCCTCTTTAATTTAATCAACTCATTTTCAATACCCTCCATTTGTTTCTCTTGTTTTAAAAGCCGTTGCCTCACAGAGTGAAGTTCTTCACTTAGTTTTGCAATTTGCCTACTATCGTGCATGCATATCAGCTTGACATGAAGGATTCAATCTGAGCATCTTCTTTGCCAAGTTGCGGATATCTTCCCTACTGGACTCCACCAATATTCATATAAGCACTTTTACCCCTCCACCAGATATGATGTCCTTGGCATTGTCCTCGTTTTGTGCCGCCAATCTTTCACTACCTGAACAAACTCAAAAGTCCTCCTCTAAAATATCTATCGTTCGACTCTAACTTAATTAGCTTATATATAAAGCTAGGGTTTTAACCTAATTTTCTAAAAACTCTTTTAATAATATTAATTATAAAATTGACCCCACAAAGAGATTTACTTAAATACTCCTCCTTTTAAATCTTTTTTTTTTTTTTTTTTCTGGGTATTACAATCTCCCCCACTAATAAGAATTCAGTCCTCTGAATTCATCACAAGAGGAACCAATTTATCATACTTCCATTGCGCTACAGTAAAGCCACAATCGTATTGGTCTATCCAAATTTATCACCCATCACCACAATAAGAGCAATTAAACTATGAAGAATTCCTTTTTTATGCCTATCACTCGACCCAGATTACACTATAATTCACCTCCATAGTGAATATAAAATTCAAAAGCCACATGTTCAAGTAATCCCAATAAAAATGATAATTTCCTCGATAAGTAATATCCAATAATTCTAAATGGTGAAGGAGCCTCCAAGGCTGTGATAAAAGAAAACCACAATCAAAGTCTACTGTAAATCATTATGCTCTGACATCCCATTGAGTTGTATATTACTTCCACTTAAATATAAGTTCAAAACTATTTCACAGCATATGCACAAACCTTTCCTTCCTCAAAATTTGTAAAATAAAAATTTCCTAAGCAAATGGAGCCATGATGCTTCCGTTGCATAATACAATACCACTGTAAAATCTCTTACTCAATTACCCATAGTTTAAGAGCAACTATATTACGAAGAAAAAAAAAAGATTCTTTAAAGATATACATATCTCTAGTCTAAATAGCTCTCTAAGTTCCTTTTAATATGAATAAAAGTTCCAAGGCTCATTTGTTTAGATTAACCCCACTAACTGATTTTCCATCAATTATTAATTTCAACAAAATTCCAAGGCCTAAGAAGACTCCAAAAATTACAATGGAAATCCACAATTTTGATATCCACCATAGACCATTGAATGCTAGCATCCATTTGATTCTATACCTCAAAATTAAGTAGGGCATCCAAAGTTCCATTCTTTCATAAGTTCAAAACTCATTTTGAATATGTGTATATCTTTTCTTCCTCAAGTTTTGTAAATAGAAATTCCAAAGTCTCCATAAATAATCTATTGAGTATTGATATAAGGGTTAGTCATTGAACATCTATCTTAATCATAAATTATCTTCACAAATAAGCAACATTTATTCACCTTTAACTTCTAGATGATACTTGGGCTGGAACTTGTTGAAGAGATGGGTTCCTTATAATTACATTGCCTATTATGAACGCAAGTCTCTAAGTATACATCAGCTAGAAGGGAATAGTCCATGAAGTATCTCAACCCTCTTTTGTTTGTTTGTTTGTTTTTTTTTTTTTTTTTCCTTCTTTAACTTGCCAATAATATTGTCCAAGCAACCTAAAACTTAGAATACAATACAATTTATAATCACTAACCATCTGCCAATATAGAACAAAAGGTACAACAATTGACTATAATTCAAATTGTACTAGTCTTTCAAGTTAACTCTCTTGCCATCCCAACTCTTTCAATATCCAATCAAAAATATGGTTCACTGGTCCAATTCAATACTACCACGTACTTGTGTTCTATCCACTTCATTTTCTATTGAGCCAATCCATTAACTCTTATCAGTTAAGTTCAAAGAATTACATTTCTGGTATCAAAACTTATCCCCCAGGATATGAAACAATCCTCCAAGTCCATAGAAAGAAATTGCGGACCTCAAACTTCTAAGTAACAAAACATGTCTCAAAAACATTTAGGGACTACCTCACACATAAATTAGGCTATGGTAATCTACATAGGTCAACCCTAACAAGAACAATGATCCAAAAGAAGGTCGGTCCTTAACATTAGAATCCAAAGAAGTCCACCAATATATTACTAAATTCTTTAAACACCCTCAGAATTTATATAATAACATATAATATAATGTGAAATACAATAACCACAAATTAATTTCCTTCACACTACGAACTTTCCGTTAATTTCCTTACTCCATATAAACTAAAATCAAGGAATCATAGCTCTAACATCAACCTTAATCCCTAAATAAAGTTCTGCAATTTCCAATTCCCTAAAAGCACTCCAAATTTTGAATAGGGCATATAGTAAACTATCATTCAATAATTAAACCTATGAGAATCTCCTATAGATCAAACTAACCTTAGGTAAGTCGACTATATTAGGCAAAACTATCAAATGAGTTTTCAAAAGATCTATCACAAAACAGTAGGAAGGTTTCCTTTACTTGTTATTTTCTCACTCTCTTTTCCCTTTAATAAGAAGAAGAAGTTTTAATAACCAATCTGATCAATTAAAAAAAATATTCAAGAATAAAATACACCCACTTAATACTAGTATAAGATCATAGAAGTATATCAATTAAAATCCTCCCTTTTGTATTTATAAGTCACGTATGCATAACCACATAGACATAAATATCAAAACGTTCAAATATGACCTAACAAATCATCATATGATGGAACCTCACTTACACTTCTCATCAAGTTATCAAAAGAACACTATCTATGACCTAATAGCCTTCATAAACAATGACTAAAACCATAATCCCTAGAGCGCAATTTTTATTCCAAATCAAGTCCTTGTACAAAGTCTGCAAGATCATAACCTAAGCTCTGATACCATTAAAAATGTCACGCCCCGAACCCAACTATAAAGATAGACATGTGACAACTGCCGCATGCTTATAAAGTAAACACCCTACAAGTGTGCAAGGCCTTCTAAACAACTAAAATTTATCCTCAAAAAACAAAATTAAATCAAATAAATCCAAAATACCTTAACAATTCTTTATGAATAGATTTCCAATAATTTAATAGAAACAAAATCCAAACCTCATGTTCATAATGCCTATTGGCCAATGAATATAAAACAATTAAAAGACCCTCCAATCCCAAAACCACTACACTTCTTTTCTTGCTGACAATAGAATATCAAAACTCCCAAAACTTGCTATCTTCACAATCTGAAACTGGAGGGGAAAAAGGGGTGAGCTGACAACTCAATAAGTAACCAAAATCCTAATAAGTTTCATCAAGCAATAGATTTGTAAAATATAAGATGTAATATGTGTTTTCAAAATTTATAATATACTATGTGTTTTCAAAATAACTGAAGAAGTTTCATAGTCTTAAAATAATAAATTACACATAAATCACATACTCTAATCTTACAAATATATCACAGATGGTTTAGAAAATAGTTAGTTTTCCATATATCAAAAGCTATAACTTATAATAGGTTCCAAAGACACGTAAGCAGTTTTAGTAACTCAAAATAGTTCAATATTCAAACATTGCCAAAATCACATATGTAGTTTTAAGGACTCAAAATAGTTCAAAATTCAAACGTAATTCATATCCTTAACAATCTTATGACTATGGTCACGTTATATCCCATGACTGGGCATCAGAGTACCAATGAATAACCTCCATTGGTTGGGTATCAGAGTACCAATGAATAACCCCCAGTGGTTTGGCTATTAGAATACCAATGAATAACCCCCACTAGCTAGGGTATCAATATACTAATGAATAACACTCATTGGTTTGGGTATCAAAATACCAATGAATAACCCCCATTGGCTACGTATCAGAGTCAAATATAGTCAAATTGTCCAAAATCATATATATCAATTCATAGTTCAAACCAACCAAAAGTATATCTCATTCAAATACATATATATAATCCTATATTCAGTATTCAAATATATTTGTGATATTTCTTTATTCTTTACTTTAAATCAATATAGTTAAAAACAATTAAATAAAATAAATCTTATATTCAATGCTCATATATATTTGTGAAAATTCTTTATTCTTTACTTGAAATTAGTAATACAACAGAAATAAAATTGTAACAATGGTAAACAATTTTCAAAAGTTAAAATATGCAAAATAAAACCAATTAGGATACGGTTACTTACCTCCAAAAGCCATACCAAAAAAAACTTCTCCCTAACGTTTCTTCTAAAATTCTTAGATATCACCTTCAGTAGTAAGATTGGCTACAACCTTCACAGCATGAACTTGGACGTCTGAGTCTTTAGATGTCAACAATTGTAAAAAAATTTATTTTTTATTTTTTGAAGCCCAACTTCATATATCTTTGCGATTGTGGCCTTCTGACCAGAGATATTCTCTCCTAACGGATTTGACCTCTATGTTCCCATTCGACTCCCAAATTATGAAGATCCTTTACTTAATTAATTCTTCCTTCATACAAGATTTCTCATCCTCAAAGTCATTCTCATTTTCAGGTACAACCCTTTTTAATTTAATCAACTCATTTTCAATACCCTCCATTTGTTTCTCTTGTTTTAAAAGTTGTTGCCTCACAGAGTGAAGTTCTTCACTTAGTTTTGCAATTTTCCTACTATCGTGCATGCGTGTCAGCTTGAAGTGAAGGATTCAATCTGAGCATCTTCTTTGCCAAGTTGCGAATATCTTCCCTACTAGACTCCACCAATATTCGTATAAGCACTTTTACCCCTCCACTAGATATGATGTCCTTGGCATTGTCCTCGTTTTGTGCCGTCAATCTTTCACTATCTGAACAAACTCAAAAGTCCTCCTCTAAAATATCTATCGTTAGACTCTAACTTAATTAGCTTATATATAAAGCTAGGGTTTTAACCTAATTTTCTAAAAACTCCTTTAATAATATTAATTATAAAATTGACCCCACAAAAAGATTTACTTAAATGCCCCTCCTTTTAAATCTTTTTTTTTTTTTCTGGGTATTACACACTCCAAAGAAAAAAAATAATCATACTCACAAGATAATATTTACATGGTTCAACAATTTGCCTACATCCACAGAGTTGCAGGCAAAATTTCCAAACGTATAAGTGATTGCCAAGTTTATTGGAAGCTGACAAAAAAATGAACAAGAAATTAAGGACATTTTTGACAGAGAAGTTTAGTTAAGCAATCATCAAAATATATGATCCTTAAGCATTGTTTCCAAATTTCCACCCCTATTGTACCTAACATGAAGTCCCAAAAAGAAAATGTTTAAGTATGATTCTTCTTTATTTTTCTAAATTTTTTATATGAAAAAATAAAGGAGAGTGCTGTTATTATATTGAATCATGGATATATGATTATATTCCCTATAAACCTAACCAAATTTTAATTGGAAAAATATAGGATTAGTCAAGCAAAATTTGTAAGGACATAAAAAATCGATATCAAAAGAAAATGTACTTACTATATTAAATTATTAAGTCATGGTCATGCTGATTTGTCAATGACACTATATATCCAGAATCTAACATGTGTAGAATTAACTATATAATATTAGAGGTGCTCTTACCTTTGTCTTTTTTTTAAAAAAAAAAAATTTCCTCTCAAGTCTCAAAAATGGGTATTTTTATATATTATTGAAAATGATTTAAGGTTTTTTTTTTAATATGAAAATGATTTAAGATTTTTTTTAATAGCAAATGAATTAAGGTGGCAGCTATCTTTTGTTCCGTAAACTAGGAGGCCAATTTTTTTTTTTTTTTTTTTAAGGGCAACTAGTAGGCCAAGTTGAGCATTCAAAATCTGATAGTTTGGCGTATTATTATAAATTAAAGAACATGTCCTTTGTTTTACACGTGACCTTTCACCAATAACAGGTGATCATCATCTTGTCTGGACAACTGGAGTCTCGATCTCAAACAGAATATGACTTAAAGTTCTTCACGCCGACCATTTACAATATGCACTTTTATCATTAATTCATGATTGTAGAGAAATTGAATTCTAAAATCCATTCATAATCTCTTAAATTCAACCATAAAAAATTGCGAAAATAAAGAATGCCAATAAAACAGTGTGTTCATTTGGGTATCTCGCAATTTCCGTAGCTTATTTGTAAATATAAATTTTATATATACAAACACCCAACCAAATGAGTCTGTCCTTCCTTGTATCTCTCCCAAACACCTAATACTCCAAATAGTTTCCTTCTATTTTGAATTCGTCCTTCACTGACGACAACACACAGAGACTCATCACTCACTGCAATTTCCACTTCCCACTACAGCAAAATGAACCCGGTGACTCAGTCAGACACACACACACTAACCCCGAGAAGCCAGTTTTCTAATTGATATATGTAAAACTTTTTTCTGATCTCATCATCTCCTTAAGGAAGAATAAGATGACAAACAAAATCAACACAAAACACACAAATGAAGTGAAAGTTACGTTCTCTATTAAATCAAACTTATCAAATCCTTTTCATTTATAAAAAATAAAAATAAATAAATATTTGTTAGCCAATAAAGAAGAAATGGGAAACAAACCAAGAGATGATGAAGGAGTGGAGGTGTTGACAAAGAGTGGGTCCTTAGAGAGGCGGTGTGTTCAGATCGGCGGCGGCGTCAGGGGCTATCGACGTCGACGACAGCGGCGGTTGTACTCAATCGGAATCGGAGGATGGGGAGCTCGAATCGGCGAAGGTGAGTTCGATGAAGGTGAAGGGACGCCGATTTCGGCGAGCTCGGCGAACCGGTGGGAAGGTGAAGGGAGGCGGCGTTGCAGGTGAGGCGATGGCAAAGGAAGTTGAGAGGTTGAGGAAATCGAGAGGTTGAGGAAGTCGAGAGGGCTAAGATTTGAGGAAGTCCAGAGGTTGTCGATGGCGTGGGTCAAGTGGGCAAGGAGAATCGGCGTGGCCAAGGAGAGTCTGCTCAGATTTTTGGGATGAAGAAATAAAAGAGGCATATATATAGTAAGGTATTTAGTGATGAATTATTTCCATTGCTAATGCCTAGTTTTCGTCGCAATAGGTATCCGTGTTTTAATGTTTTTAGCGATGAATTATTTCCATTGCTAATGCCTAGTTTTCATCACCATAGGTATCAATGTTTTAATGTTTTTAGCGACGAAGGTCAATTTTAGCAACGAATTGTGATTTCGTCGCTAAAACAGTGAAATGAAAAATCATGATTATTTTTAGCAACGATTATTTTTCGTCACTACTTTTTCCTCATTCACAGCAATGCCTACAGTGACGAAATATTTCGTCACTAAAATTTTCAACTTTTAGCAAAGAAATTTTTGGTCGCTATAGATTAATTAAGTTCAAGCCAAAATTTTCTATGATGGCACCCATTTTTCAAATCACAATAGCGACAAAAATTTATTTTTCGTCGTTAAATGTTATAATTTTTTTTCCATTATTAGTGATGAAATTCATATTTCATCGCTAAAGCTATATTTTTAGTAACGAAAAATATTTCCTCACTAAATTTCATTACTAAAAATACATTTTGTTGTAGTGAGGGATTTCACTATTATCAGGGAAAAAATACAAAGTGCGGCAATACAATTTTTTTCTCTCTCAAAAACTACATCAAGAAACCCTAATCACCAAAACAATCTCCTATTAAAAACCACACAACATCATTTCGGGTTAGGTCGTCATCCGGATCAAACACAACTAGACTCCACGAAGCCCAACATATAGACATAAGAGAGAAGATAAACATTTGATGAAGAAACAAATAATGTATGGATGTGGGTGGAACAATTGAGATTTCACCAAGACTCATATCTTTAAAAAAAAAAACATTTTTTTACCTTTTAATCTTAGGTTTTGGTCCACTTAGATGGTCTAGGTGTTTTTGTCAACTTTTCTATCACTAAATTTCAAGTGTGTGTATTTTCTCTCAAAAAGAATGTGTTGCAGGGGTTTCCTAGCATTGAAGAAAGCATTAGAGATAGCAAGATTATCTATCAGAAGTTGATTAGTAACAAGAATGACAATGTTTTTTTTTATGAAAAAAGTGATAGATGGATTAGTGGGTAAAAGCTTAATAAATATGAGTTCAAAGTCAATCTGATACTTCCATGATTGAGTTCAAAGATTATTTGATTGTGAAACTAGTTAGTTTTGGTTGGGAAAAATGAGTGAAAGTTGAGTAAGCCAAGTTGATTCCAAGTTTAGGTCAAGTTGGGGAAGAGGCCCAAGTTGGCCTTCCTATTAATGCCTAAGCGGGTTTTCTAAGTGAGGACCAACATACTAGAGCAATTTTGGAGGCTCTAATTTTTCTGAAAAAATTATATTAATGCACAAAAGGTAGTGTTTAGCTCTCATATTTATCAAATAAGTCAAATTTCTAGTGTAAATGTTGGGATGCTTGGCTTAGCAGTGTTGATTGATGTATCATGGTATTTTTTTTTTTTTTCCAGTAAGTTAGCATAACATTTTTCTTTTTATAGGAGAAAATTAATAAAATAAATTACCCATGGCCCTAGTGCATCGTAAATTGTGTTACGGTGAAAGGAAATCTCTATAATTGGGGATTTTCTTCTTTTAGAATATAAAATTATGGCAATAATTGAAGAATGAAATTCTTGATTAAAACCACACAATTTTTGAATAATTGTGTCTCATATTATACACAACAATTTTTAAGCATAGGAGTTGAATTACTAGAAAGGGTAACCTTCATTTAGTGCAATCATGATCCTTCGATATTGGTATTGTATGGGGAGTAATTATGAATTACTAAATTTGAAAATGACCACATTTTATACTAAAATGAATATCAAAATGAAGTTTTAACTTGTGTCATCCTAAGTTTTCTAAAAAATTTATTAAATTCTCTTAGAAACAAATTGGTGCATAAAGCGCTAGTTACTAACATTTGTGTTCGTGTGATAACAAATTTACCATGCTATAATATTGTTTACAAAAAATTAAAATCAAAATAAATTTTTCAATCTTATGCACATTAACCATGGTACATATGGATGTCTTTAATAAATAGTTTGTTTAATGGCCAAAAGGGAAAGTGAAGCTCTATATTGATCAAAGACCTCAAAATTCTAGCGCAAAGGGTTATGTGTTGCTTGATGTATCATAATTGTTCAACAAATTAGCAAGACATTTGGCTTTTTTTTTAACCTTTTCTTTTCTAAGTGAAAATTTATATAATAAATCATTGGTAGCCAATTACACAGTTGTAAATTGTGGTGTTACAAAAGAAAATCTCTATACTTGGGAATTTTTTTTAGCATTTGAAATTGTAGCAATATTGGAAGAATTAAATTATGGATTATAATTTTACTGTTTTGAATAAATGTGTTTCATGTTATATATAACAAATTTTAAGCATTGGAGTTGAGAAAAATTATTTTGGAGTTGATGATATCATTATGTTTAAAGATAAACATAAAAATAAATTAAAAAAGAATAACTGTAACCACCACAATGCGTGACAACTAGATGGTTAACATGATGGGAAGGGATGACCTTCATTTAGAGTAACCATGATCCTTTCATATTGGCATTGTATGAGGAGTAATTATTGATGGATTATATTAACGATTGCTTTTTATCAATTATTAAATTTGAGAAAATTACCAAATATTCACTAGCAAGGTTTGGCTTATAAAAATCATAAGCATGAACCATATAATTATATAAGTCCCTCTAACTCTACATAGACCTGAAGGAAACTACAATTAGTAAATGATGCATACTAGACTTTATAAAATGATAAATAATACTTTATCAATAATTCATATTACGTGAATTAGACTGATTTCAAGTAGTAAACTAGAGAACATGAATACATCTCTAGATTCAGAAATTTATCAATTTTTTTATTCATAATATATAATTCATTCATGAAAGAAATAAATAAAATCTAACCCTCTAAGGCAAATCCATCCCATGAACTGCTCTCATTCCAACTGACCCAATTGAAGCTCTTCCATAGCATACGTTAGCTGAGTCAACACCTTCAATGTAAGAAACGGGTGAAACTTGGCTTTGGAGTTTCATTGAAACTAATATGCAAAGGTTTTTTTTTTTTTATTTTTAAATTTGGGGATTTGTTAAGATGATGATGTGGCACCTAGCTGGCATAAAACCTACCTTTAAAACCAACGGTTGGAAAGCACCTTATTTTATTTCTATTATAAATAGAGACCGCACTTCTTAGTTATTTATTTATTTGTTTTTAAAGTACTCCTTCGTATATTCTCTCTCTCTCTGTTGAAAGCTCCCAAAATTCAAACCCTAAACTTTTCTCTGTTTCTGATCGGCAGGTTTTCTTGGGTTGACATAGGACCATATACGTCTGTATGAACTAATTCAAGCAACTCTTGGGCTCTTCTACCTTTTGCATTAAAAGGTCGTTTGGTCATCTCACCTTCCAAACAAAATTCGCAAACTGGAAATCCATCAAAGTCCATAGGCTGTAAAAATCCATCTTTGAATTCTATTTGAATTAATATGACCCAAACGCAAATGCCATAGATATGCATCACTAGTAGATGGAAACTTTCTCTTTAATGATTTTACATAAGAGCTACTATCTAATTCAGAATTGTATAATTTATGCTTGTCAGGAGTTAAAATATAAAGACCATCCACAATATTGCCAGAATAGATAAATATTTTATCCTTCTTTATTACACATTATCTTTCAGGATAACACAATATTCATGTTTACCTAAGTAAGTTGCAGAAATTAAATTCCTACAAACATTAGGCACATACAAACAGTCTTCTAATATTAAAACTCTAGACTTAAAGCATAAATTAAACATTCCAACAGCTACAACCAGAATCCTGCTCCCATCAGCCAAAGTAAGAAATAGTTCTCCCTCATTCAACTTTCTGGTCTCTTGGAACCCCTGCAAAGAATTATAGATTTGATTAGTACAACCTAAATCCATACACCAGGAATCCGTGGGATTCTATACCAAACATATTTCAAGAAAAAATGAATTTTTCATACCCTTATTCTTGGCAGCCTTGAATGTTGGACAATTCCTTTTCCAATGTCCTTTCTCACCACAATGGAAACACTTTCCTTTGGTTTTCTTTTCTTTGTTGTAAACTCCTAAGGCAATTTTTTTACCATCTTGCTTTGTTAAGTTATTTTTCTTCTTCTTCTTACCCTTTTCTTTTGACTTAGGTTGAGAAGTAGAAGCTTTCCAACATAACTACAACACTAAAAGTACCAAGGATGCCTTCTGCCGCTACTAACTCATTCATTAATTCAGACAATGAATAATCTTTTTGTTCATATTATAATTGAGTCTGAATTCCTTGAATGATTCCGATAGTGACTGAAGTATCATATCCACTTGGGATTCTCCATCATATTAGCACCTAAAACCTTCAATGTATTCAGATTAAGATCATCCTAAGACAACGCTCCCTCACTGAAGTACCTTCAACCATTTTGGTATAACAAATCTGCCTCGTAGTTTCTTGCCATGCAGAACGGCCTTGCTCATCAAACATCTCCTTCAAATTTAGCATTATGTCCGAAGCTAATTCTACATCCTACATTTGATGATGTAGAACATTTGAAATAGATGCTAAGATATAGTACCTAGCCATCTCATTAGATTTCTATCAATGATCATATCGCTGTTTTTCCTCAAGAGGTGGATCTAATGATGGAAAGCTAGGACATAGTTGAGTAAGCACATATTTGTGCTCTTCAGCTGTAAGAACAATGTCTAAATTTCTTTTCTAATCAACATAGTTGGATCCAGTCAGTTTGTTTTGATTAAGAATAGCAACAAGTGAGCTAAATAATGCCATGACTTAAATCTGAAAATAATAAACATGAATACAATAAGTAAACTGGACATTATCAATTTAGCATATAAGCATATAATATAGAACCTTAATAAAACCATAAAATAATATATGCAACGACAACCCAATCCATGTCAATAATTCCTTGGTAGCAAATTTTTTATAAACACATAAATTGGTTGAGAACTATTCTCATTATTAGTGTTATCGTGATAACTCTTATCAAACACTAACAATGTGTTGTATTACCTTTAGCCTCTAAGTAATAATGACATAGCTCCTTTGGGAGGTTAACATTACACTTAGTCTAGTGTACACCATTATTTAGAGTAATGTGTAGCCACATTTCATCTCCCTTTTATAGTGTTTAAACTTGTAGTACCATGAAACAAAACACCCTCCTTTGGGATCGCGAGGCATATACGCCAAGACGAGGTGTTTGTCCACACTACTTTAAACGGGTAAGTTCAATTTTGTAGTACTATGAAGTAAGCACCCTACTTTAGGATCGCAAGGCATATACGCCAAGACAATGTGTTTACCCGCACTATTATGAATTGATAATGGAGGCCGTGAGATCCAACCCTTGTACCTTTCTCCCACTAGATATTTTAAATTAAATCTTTTAAGATCAAGAACCATAATAATGCTAGAAACCCTTGAAAACATAATCTAAATCTCATTAGGAATAATTTCATGATCCTAGCATTAATATATATATAATGTATAATAAACCCATATTACATTATAAACCCATATTACATTATACATAATATAATATATGGATTTATATATGTAATATATGATTATTACATTATATATACTATACAGATTGTTAGAATCCTTTATAGATAACTAACACAAGCAAGATGACTTAGCCATGCAATAAAGTTCAAGCCATGCAATGAAGTCCAAGCCATGTAAAATGAATGCTTGAATCTGTATATTATAAATAATATATAAGACCAATACTTCCAAGTGGTGCAAAAGAAATCCAAGCGCACTTGACAGTTACATAACTTCCATCCAATAACCATATCAAGACACAACACTATTCATTCCCACTTGCAATATATATACACGGATTCAATATGGAAGAATATGTTCAATGATAACGTAGATGACCAAGTCATATATATCATCCAGAAGTTTGCAATTGTACAATCTATATACCGAATAGTCTTAAATCATTCTTATATAACAAGGATTCAAATGAATTCCTTTAAAATAACAAAATGTAACTGTTTTTCTTTTATTCTAAAATTCAATCACATGTTATATAATTATGATATGAAAATCTGGCTCTGATACCAATTGTTGGAAAATCTGGTTTTGTATCTCATACAAAACACACAGCGAAAGTAACAAACATGGATCTATTTCATTCATGATTGATAACATGCATTATGTAAATTTCAAAATTTAAGAACAAGATAGCATACCTTAGCATGATGAAATTCAAAACAAAAGATCAAAAGTACTTGTGAACACTTTTAATCTTCACTCCAATTCCACTGTACGCCCAAGAAGTATGGTCTCTCAATCAATTTCTAAAGAAGAATTATTGAGTGGCTTCACTCAAACATACACTCCATTTCACAATGATGTCTCTTTCTTATTATTTTTCTAACAAAAAATTTTGTATGTTTCTCCCTTTATAACTAACTGATTATCTAATTGGGCTGACTTATTGGGCCTTTACAATTGGGCTTTAGTGTGTGGCTTGAAGTAGGACCAAAAGGGATCAATAAGACACTAGCTCCAATGCGCCTTAGGCTTTTCTATCAACTCTTGACAAGTCCAAAGTTATCATTAATTATATTTAATACCACTATATAAATATAATTGCTTTCTAGGCCTTATTAATAAATTATATCCCAAGACTTAATTATACATGCGACCCTTTCATAAAATATTCATAATAATATAAAGTCATGAATATAGACTGCCACTTTGAACATTACTACATCTTAATCTTTGAGTACCCGGTTTAATCCTTTAAGTTATTCATCATATATTTATGAAATCCAATTTCATAAATATATACTTTAGTAACTTTTACTAAAGTGGTTAGGCCTAACACGCTGAATAACTAAACCCTTTAAATTCATCTCAAGAGAATATTTTATATATTCGTTAAAAGATTATGAATTCCATCTTGAGAATATATGCTCTATCAACACTAAACGTGGCTGCCCAACATATTGAGATTTTGACTGTTACTTTAGATCTCACTCCTGATATATCAAAGACCTACACCTCATAATCAAATCCATTATTCTCTCAGGATTAAGAGTTCATGCAAATAAAAGTTGTGAGATTTATTATTCATTTGACAGTCGTTAGGAGAATAATAAATCTCACACGGTCCAGTTAATATGTCTTAACTCTTAAAACATATCAACATATCAACTAACGTCCCCACTTCCATGATTAAGACAAATCATCTTAGTTGATACGTTATAATCTTCGTAGATGAAATGCCCAATTTCATAACTGAATACGAACTATAAATTCTAAATTTATAAAGAATTTGTGACTTATATCTTTTGTGACTAAATCACATCAATTATATACTATGCATCTCATGGACTATATGATAATGTCCAAATATTCATGTTACCATTATTTTAGATGAAATAAAACAACTTTATTAATCATAATATTAAGTCATACATAATTTCATACATAACATCATATAATAAGATTTAAGGGTACACATCCTAACACGTGGGACTGAGGATCAAATTCATATCCTTGTGGAATTACTTCAAAAGTCTATTCCAAAAGTAGGAATTTATTTGATAATTAACAATCCTCCCACTACGATATTGTATCGGTGTACTAGCTATATATATAAAATAATATTGCCTTATGGTGTATCTAATACAACCATCTTATTTCTAAATGTATTTTATAGTTGTCTTACAACAAATTCTGACATTTTTCTTCTAGAACAATTCTATGTATAGTTTTAAGATTATTCACATAGTCATCATCAAGAACTTTGTATTTGTACTTTACAAACATCTTGTCTTCTTTATGACTACCAAAAAAATATTTTGCAATTCCTTTTGGATACTCAACATAAACTCACATTTTTCTATCTTTTGATTTCAATTTGTTAGACTTCCTTTCTAGCACAAGTGCTGGACATCCCCAAAAGTGGAAGTATTATATACTAGGTTTTCACCCAATCCACAATTAGATAACTGTCCTAGGAACAAACTTTTGAAATCAGTTTTAGAAAATGTATAGTAATAATTGCAGTATATCTCCAAAAGAAATAAGCAAATGGAAATACTTATCATGTACTTTACTATTTCTAAAAGAGTCTTATTCCTCCTTAATGTATGTATAGATTTAAAGAAGTCATTGAAACTACATTCATTTACAAAAGGAGTCTTAAATCATATTATCCTCTAAATAGAATTCATAAACTGGGAATATAACAAAATAATGGTTCTAAAAACTCATCTTTCACCAATCTTGAATATCATTTAGATTAATAATATTTAGACATAAGTGCCAAAACATACATTGCTAAAGGATGAAAACTTCTCTTTAAAAAGTAAAACATGTAATTTCCATCTATAAAATAATCATGGACAATACTTAGCTTTACCAAAACCGGAAATACTTTCCTTTTGATCATGCTTTTGAGTCTAATTTCCTTTTGGTAACTACTAGGGCAACTAGCTTGTCCATCCATTTGGTATTATAATTTCTCTTCTTACCACCCTTATGTTTCGGTTTAAGCTAAGAATTTGAATTAAATCATATTGATCCTAACCTTAGCTTTTAAGATGTCTTCCTTTACATAGAACTCACTCATCAATTCAGATAATATATAATAAAAAATTATTTTCAAAACAATCTGAATTGATTAAATAATTCTAACAAGGGCTTGTGGATCATATCCATATGAGATTAATATTTAATCTCTACATCCAAGAATTCCAATTCATTTTATAAATAAATTATTTTCATTAAATGACATAAAATTGGAACTCCTTAAACTTTTCTTAGCACTCAATATGGTTCATACCAAAACTCTCATTTATAATTAATATAAAGTCTAAATCTAGTACTAATTCTTGCATCTCATGTTGTAATATAATTGAGATAGAGGCCAATGTAGCATTTCAGCATTTCAATGGAGACTATGAACATATCATAAGCTATCTTCCATCAATGCATTATGCATAGGAAGTTATGACAATGCTGAATCGAAACATAAATATGCACTTCATCTCCTTTAAGCACCATGTCCAAAATTATTTCTTAGTTATTGTGATTCAATTAAAATAGTAGCTAGAGGACAAAATTTATGACAACTTTATTTTGAGACTACGAACTTAATACCAGGACATTATATTTTTCAACCATAAACATATAATATGGAACCCGAAAACCATACTATACTTGGTGCAATGACAACCTAACCCCGCAATTAATATTCCTCGGAAGCGAGGTCATACCAATCACTATGATCAGGCAAGAATTATTCTCATTATTAATGCTATCATGGTAACTCTTACCAAACAAAAATAATTTTCGTTTTTCCTCTAAGTAATAATGACATAACATCGAAGGGAGGTTAACATTACACTTAGTCTAGTGTACACCATTGCCTAGAATCAATGTGAATCACCAAGTAACTCCACGAAAGCGTGGTCGTTCTCAATGTAAAAACACACTTCATCCATCATTAATTAGTTTCATATGTAGTATCATGAATTAAACACCCTTCGAAGGGAGCAAGGCATATATGCCAAGGTGAGGTGCCTAATTACACTATTATAAACCGGCAATAGAGGCCGTGAGAATCAACCCTTGAATCTCTCTCCCACTAGAAATTTTAAAACAAGTGGATTGTATTGAAATCATTGTGATCTTATCACAATTTTAACCCTACATATCATATGTGCTTAATTGTTTAAATTTGATGTGATGTTACTAAGTCACATCATAAGGAAGTTTAAGCTTGTAATCCGTGAAGTGAATACCCTCTGCATGGAATGCAAGACTCGAAGTCAAGACAAGGTATCTATTCACATTACAATAAACTTAACAAAAGGGTTATTTTAGTACTCCCACTCATTATTTGGGTTTTTTTTTTTAAAATAATTGTGATCCCATCACAACTTATAACCTTGCACTTGTTGAAGACTCTAATCTCATTAGAATCACTAACTAAAATGAAAGTCCTAAACTATTTAGGATTCCTTAAGCACTAATGAATCAAAAATTAGTTATATAGAACTCTATCCTTAATTTCCTAAATGAAAAGTTCTAATCTCATTAGAAACTAATATTCTAATCTCATTAGAATGTTTATTAAAAGACAAGTCTCAAACTATTTAGGACTAAGAGTTCTATTTAACTAATATCATTGATCTCATTAGGTCTTTCAGTTAGAACTATGTGTAATCTCATCACACATAGCCTTGTTATATATATATATATATATATATATATATATATATATATATGTAAAAAACACTTAAAGAAAATTATGTATCTTCAATCCTCGATCAATCAAGGATGTACCTCAATCGTTCGAGAAAGTTCTGGCTGCTTGATCAATCCTCGATAGATGCTTGATCAATCGAGAAAAATTCTGTGAAGCTTAATCGATGATCGATAGATCCTCGATTGATAGAGAAAACTTCTGGAAGCTCAATCGATGCTCGACAAATTCTTGATTGATCAAGCTTCGCAAATTTTGAATTTTCCAGAATTTTTCTAAGACATTTTTTAAACTTTTTTGTGAACAAACAACCATCATATGAACATAATGGATAGAGATTGATATCTAAACTGAATATCATTGATGCTATAGTCTTAAAATTCAATTTAACATACTTAAACTCAGATTTAAACAAAATCATAACATTAAAATCAGTTTTCATCAATCAATAATTTCAACAACCATGCAGAAAATTAATTTCTAACATTATGAAACTATTGTCTCTAACTCCAAAACTTACAAAACATGTTATACAATTCAAAATTGAAGACTACTCTGATACCATTTGTTGGAAAAGACATATGGAAAATACGTGTTTGTATCTCTTACAAAACATGCACAGCGAAAAATTAACGGATCTACTTCACTTGCAATTGATAACATGTACTATGTAAGTTTCAGAATTTAAGAGCAAGAAAGCATACCTTGGTGCGATGAAATTTAAAACGAAGATCAGAAGCACTTGGGAACACTTTTAATCTTCACTCCAATTCCATTTAATGCCCAAGAAGTGTGGTCTCTTAATCAGTTTCCAAGGAGAGAATAGGAGAGTGTCCAACACTCATATACAAACCATTTCATTCCTTGTATGTTCTTCATGAAAACACTTATAAAAAGGATTTATCAAATTCTGTATGTTTCTCTCCTTATATATAACTGATTATCTAATTGAGCTAGCCTTTTGGGCCAATCCAATTGGGCTCTTGTGTGTGGCTTGGAGTGGGGCTAAAAGGGAACAAATAAGACTCTAGCTCTAATGGGCCTTGGGCATTTCTGTCAACTCTTGACAAGTCTAAAGTTACTATTAACTATATTTAATACTACTATATAAGTATAGTTGTATTCTAGGCCTTATCTATAAATTATATCCTAAGACTTTATTGTATATGCAACCCCTTCATAAAATATTCGTAGTAATACAAAGTCATGAAAGTGGACAGCCACTTTGTAGATTACTACATCTTAATTCCTTGAGTACTAGTTTAATCCTTTAAGTTATTCATCATATATTTATAAAATTCAATTCCATAAATATATACTTTAGTAACTCCATACTAAAGTGGTTAGGCCTAACTCTCTGAATAACCAAACCCATTAAACTTATCTTAAGAGAATATTTTGCTTCTCCTTTTAGAGACTATGAATTTCATCTTGAGACTATATGTTCCATCAACACTAAATGTGGCTGCCGAACATATTAAGATTTTGCCAGTGACTTTTAGATCTCACTCCTGATATATTAAAGTAACCTACACTTCATGATCAGGTCTATTATCCTCTTAGGATTAAGAGTTCATGTAAATATAAATCGTGAAATTTATTATTCATTTGATAGCCGTTAAGAGAATAATAAATCTCACAGTGGTCCAGTTCAATATATCTTAATTCTTAAAAAATATCAACACACCAACTAGAAATCTCTATTTCTATGATCAAGACAAATTATCTTAGTTGATATGTTATAATCTTAGTTGATATGTTATAGTCTTCGTAGATGAAATGCCCAATTTCATCACCGACTACGAACTACATTTTGAGTTTTCAAGGAACTTGTGATGTACATCTTCTGTGACTAAATCACATACAATGCATATCATGGACTAAGATAATGTCCCATTAGTTCATTTATAAATAGTCTCATATAATTAAACAATTTAATTATTTATGACATGCCAATAAATTGAATTTTAGGGCATAAACCCCAACAATAACAACCACAATATATATATATATAAATGAATATAAGGTTTGCTATCACAATGTAAGAACAATGTATTTAAAAAGAAAGAAAAGAAAAGATACAAAAAAATTCTCACTACATCCCTCATAAATAAAAGCATTCCCCCTAACAAAAGTATCTCCTATACCAACTCTCTCCCTAAGTACATGACTACTCTCATACCCAAAACTACGTCCTCTTTTTGTCACAAATGACAAAGGGTAAGTCACTGAGAAGCAATCATCTCCTCGTCACTAGAAGCGCTAGCACCATCATCCTTATCAGCATCACCACTATCGAAGTCACCATCATCGTCCTTGTCCTCAAAAGCCTCTAAAGAAGGAGAGGGAGACTCTACGAAGCCACCAAGGCAAGCTTGTCGTCGTGCAATACGACCAACATAAATGTTCACTTGACACATCACTGAGAGTGTCAAGGTGAGCATCCATGCGCTGAAGCTGCGCCATGATTGCCTCGAGGGTCCCACCATCCATGGAAGAAGAGGGAGCGGATGTGGATGGAGCTAAAGAAGCTATAGGAGTCACCATCTTAGCTTGAGGCTGCTTTGGTCGAAGCTGAGCCACACTTCGTTAAATGGTCACCGCTTCTATGACACACATGAGGAAGAAGTGGTCCAACTCAAGATAAGAGACAGAAAAGTGGCGAATGATCTGCATTATAGCAGAAAGAAAAATGAGCTTATCACGGGTCGTTGTATCCCTATAAACATCTATAAAGAAGAGAATGAAGTGAGAAGGGAAGTCTATAGTAAGGTCCTCTAAGAGGGATAACAAAAATTGAGCAGGAGACTCTGTGATAGAGTTATAGTGAGACAATGGATGAAGAACGAATGTCATCACCATTTTAAGAAACCTTGGACCTTTAGCAAAGGTAGAGCAACGAGTGTTTTGATGACCACCCAAAGAAGGAGTCTCACAAAACAAAGACATGAGTTTGTCTTTAGACACAATCTTAAAATGATCACAGTTGGGGTAATCAGGATGCGCTACCCTTGGAACGTGTAGCACATCGGATATAAGATCCGAAGTAACTACAATGCGTGTACCTCGAACGCGAGTGATAAAATGAGGTATAGAATAATAAAATCCGTGCATATTGGATAAAACTCTTATATGATCGCAGAGGGACAAGTGACCGTGATGTCACATAGTGACTCCCAACCCTTACTGTAGATGACAGTGGGAAGGTGAATATCGGAAAGTCCAATAGGATGACTTGGCGTTTCAAATGAATGCCTTGTTGAGAGAAGTTCTTCGAAAAGTCCTTGTAGGCTTTCTCATCATGGAACCAAATGGTAGAGGGGGTAGAATTAGAAGTAGATGCCCTGGAATGAAGAGGGTTACGGGATGGAGTGGACTTACGTTTAGGTGCCATGATGCAGACTAAACAAGAGAGAGAGAGAGAGAGAGAGAGAAGCAGAAAAGCACCAAACACAATTAATATCAAGAAGATAGTAAAAGGAGGTATGTATGCATGGAGAATGCATGAACATGTGACATGCAACATTAAAAACATCAAGGGCTCAGCCCAATCCAAACCTACCAGCACACATCATTTCAACAAAATAAACACGCATTTGAAATGCATGAATCATTGTTAAAATGCAAATTTGATACTATGCATGAACATTTAAGATCATTTGAACAAAACCCATCTCAAAAAAATTGTATAAATCTCATTAATTTTGAGAAATCTCAAAATCTTTCTAAAACCCCAAAAGTTAGTTTAAATGAGATGAAATGCATGATGTATGAAGCAATAAAGATCATATTAGATGAAGAAAACACCCTTGAGATTGAAGATTGAGTGGGGAAGATGAAGAGGTCGAGAGGGAAGTGTTTGGGAGAGAGAAAAGAAAGTTCTGTCGAGAGAAATCAGAGAAAAATGAGAGAAAATGTGCTGAAGCCTATATATAGAAATCATAAAGCTCGATGGATTGAGAGGTATTGAAAGGTGTCGAGCTTTAAATTTCGACAGATGGAGCTATCGAGGAGCTATCGTGAGGTGTCCACAACAGAAGAACCTCGATGGATCGAGAAGTTATCGAGCATCTATTGAGCATACATAAATTTTTTCGATGGAATTAAAGGTGTCGAGAAGCTATCAAGATAAATTCTCAAACACTTTGATGGATTGAAATTGCAATAGTAGCTATCGAGAAAGGAAGATCAAGAGCTTGATAGATAGCCTAGTTGTTGAAAGGTGTCCAGTAGTTGTCGTAATTGCTTAAAAATAGTTTTTCAAGAAGAGAAAAAGTTAGATATGAATGCAATCAAGCATGCTAGTTAACCAAAGATCCAAGCAACATTTTAAACACTCAAAATTATCTCTTAACAAGAAAAAAAGACAAGCATTTAGATGCAAAACACACACACACACGCACACACACACAACAAGTCTAACCAATTTTATGTTTCAAAAATAAGTTAAGATAGTTTAATGAGCATACATTAACACATGTATTCCTTGTAATGCCCAAATCATATTGTATGTGCACATGTATCATGAGTACCAAAGAATGTTGCGTGTTGTGTGTGAAAAACATTGCAAGATTGCATGAGTGTCTACATTTTATGACAATTTGAGATATGAACAAATCAAATTAACTCACACACGATCATAACTGCTTGATGAAGACTATCACATTCGAGGTACATCTTATAACTCCCACATCTCCTAGAAGACACACTTGCAATCGTATATAAACCATATTGATTCTATTTGCTTTTATTTTTCTTTGCATATTTTTCTTTTTAAGTATATCATGCATGGGCATATAAGAGAGAGAAAAGAAATACCTAATGATATTAAGCTTTTGACATTGCACTTTTGCTGCTTCTTCGGTTTAGACTTTTGAGTATTGCCTTTCTTAGCCCTAGGGTTTTTATTTTCTTTCTTAACAAGCTTAGGGGGTGCTCCTAAGATAGAAATACCCTTGCCTATGTTCTCACTAGCTAAAATAGTTTTCACGTCATTATTCTCAGAATCAATATTATTAGCAGGATAAACAGACACAGTAGTACTGGAAGAAGCAATATTAGGAGAAGAGAAATCATACTCTAAACCAGTTTGATCAAAAGCAGATTTCTGAGTGCTAAGCATCTCGTCAAGTTTTGCACTTAAAGTCCTCTCCATCTGAGCTCTGACTTGGAATAATTCTACCTCAAGCTTTTTGGTCTTCTTAGCCAAGAAATTGTTCTCAAATCTCAGTACTCCAATGGTCTGATTAGCTTCATCAAACTTTATGGAGACTTCTTCTCATTCAAGCTCCACATCACTGAGCTTCTTGGTGGCTAATCTATACAACTTCTCATACCTTTTCGAGACCTTATATAATTTTGCATAGGCTATGTGGATGTTATCTTGTTCATCAATATTTCCAAACTTAGACTCCACTAAGTCCACATCTTCCACAATCCCTTCTGTAGGATTTATAGTGGTAGTGAAGGCATTCAGGATTCTGTCATCCTCATTTTCTGGATCATCCTCTGGGTCGGTGTCGCTTAAGGTAGCAGCAAGTGCCTTATTTTTTCCAATGGTCTTGAGATACGTAGGGCACTTTTGTTTCATGTGTCCAAAACCTTGACACTCGAAACACTTAGGTCTTGAGGGAACAGTGTACTGATGGCCGACCCTAACATCCTTCTTCCCTTTGTCTGGCTCTTAAACTAAGAGGTATAGGATTACCTACAGTCCTTGTCGAAGCCCTTCCCATTGGCATTCTTCATGAACTTCTTGAATTGCCTTATGATGTAAGACTTCATTTTATAGTCTTCAATGTTTGAAGACTCATCCATGTCACTGCTCTTGGCCTTCAGTGCCATCTTCTTACCCTTACTCGATTTCCCAATCCTAGTCAAACCCAACTCATAGGTCTGTAGATTGCCAACCAACTCTGTCAAAGGAATTTTATCTATATTCTTAGATTCCTCAATTGTGGTGATCTTGGCATGGAATCTCTTAGGTAGAGATTTGAGCACCTTTTGAACAATCTTGGGTTTGGGAATGGTTTTCCCAAGATTAAAGGTTGAGTTCACTATGTCCTTGAGCTTAGCATAGAACTCATCGAACGACTCATCCTCCTCCATCTTGATGTCTTTGAAGCTTGTAGTGAGGCTTGAAGCTTCGAATCCTTGACAGCCTTGGTTCCCTCATAGGTTGTTTGGAGAATGGTCCAAGCTTCCTTAGCAGTTTCAGTAGAGGATATTTGCTTAAACTCCTCATTCATGACTACACTGAATAATACATTCAATGCCCTGCTGTTGAAGTTGGCAGCCTTGATCTTAGCATCATCCCAATCGGTCGGGACTTCCTTTGGCTTAATCCAGCCTATCTCCACTACTTGCCACACATTTTCATCTAATGACTGCATGAAAGCTCTTATGTGTACTTTTCAATATGCATATTAGTGCCATCAAATAAAGGAGGTATAATAAGAGACTATCCACTATCCATGACAACAAGGGTCAATGGATCACACAGCAAAGATTAATCCTAATCAGAGTGTGTCCGCTCTGATACCACTTGATAGGCCAAGAATATATTGACCCCTTGTGATAAATTAACCAATTAATTAGCCAAGTTAATTAATTAATTAAATTAACATGTAAATCACCAACTAAGTTAATATGTTACGGAAAATTAAGTTGATATGGTGATTTGTATATGAATGGGGAAAACCTCCAAGGCAAAATCCCATTGGATGATTTCAAGGTCACCACTCCCGAGAATCCACTATTATCATAACAAGCAGTTACAAGTAAAGCAATCTCAGTATCTTATACCAACCTACAGTTGAACTCTTACCCCAACACACAATTGAACTTATTCTGTAGTGACAATCTCCCATTTTCAATGCACGGCTTCCAGTACGTGACTAACCAATAGATGCGTAGATCCTAGTACGCAGCTTACTCATTAACTTGAGAAAGATGTTGGCTGTAAAGTTCTTGAGTTCATCAACACGATGAAGATCACAAAGCTTCTTGGTCACAAAACCCAACGATGTACAAGCGCATCAGCTTCTTCAAGAGAAAGATGAAGTAGGGCAAATTATGTCTCCTGTCACAATATGCATGAACATAACTTTGCTTCACACTCACACCACATTTGACGGCCCTTAAAATAATCCTTATATATGTTTAAGTTTATGAGCAAAGAAATCCTAAACATGTACACACAGAATGGAGTGAAATTAGATCTGAAAAACTAATTTGCATAAAGCTCGATAGATAGGTTATCTATCGAGCAGTTGTCAAGCATCGGGCTAAACAAGCCTTTTAACCTCAGTAGATGCTATCTATCGAGCTAGCTATCGAGCTTTAACATCCAGCACTTCTTCAATTGTTCCTTGGACAGATTTGCATGGCTTCAATACTTGGACTTGAACTCTTGCTCCTTGAAGTATTAAACACATCCTAGATCTACCCAATTACAAGTAAAGTGTGTTTTTTCAAAAGATTAGCAAATTCTAAATGACATATGTTCCTAATATGATCCACATATGTCCTAACACTATAATAAGTTCTCCTTACAGTTTCTCTGGCTACAAGTCCCATACCTATTTAAAATATTTATATTTCATTATGCCTATGTCCATTAAATGTACATCTAAACCATTTAAATAAAATAAAACTTCTCAGTAAATCCCACTTTTTGGGTGTAAATAGAATTTTAATAGACATAAACACATGGTTATGTTTGTCACCAACTTTTCTAAAAATCACACGAATAAAAAAGGTTGATCGCCAATTGTTACATGTTGTTACTCCACTCATAGCTCTATATCTTGTTAGGTAGGACTCCATGCTCAAGATCCAAGGAACCATCCCATATTTATTTGGACAGCCCGTATCATAATATACGTGGCCTCCCTCCCCATAAAAGTTACTTACATTTTTAGAATTGGCTATGTAGAGGCCCAGAGTATGATACTAACAAACAATAACGTAAAAAGGGTCAATGAATAAATTTATTTAGGACAAAAGAACAAAATAATAAAGCAAACAAAAATGAAACTTACTTTTAGAAGGGTGTAATCCATAACCCTTATCTATGCAAGTTGAACATGACAAAGAGATTGGACCAGTTGCCCATATGTACTGGGCACTTGAAATACTAGTACGTATTTGTATAAATTTTGGATATATTTTGCGGCTGAAATTTTTGTGCGCAAAAAGGAATCCATAAAGCACCATTGCAATCATAATGAAGACAAATGAAAGTAGCAACATAATTTCTTCCCAAGTTTAAATACCACAAGAAGGCCAATATTGTGCCAATAAACTTAGCAAATATAAAAACAAGCAAAAAATGCACTGAGTGCTCTAAAATTAAGGAATTCAAATGCAAAAATAACTAATGAATTAGATTGTGAATTATAATTTTACAGTTTTGAAAAATTTTGTTTGATATTATATATAACAAATTTTAAGCGTTAGAGTTGAGAAAAAATATTTTGGAGTTTGATGATATAGTACTGTTTAAACTTAAATGCAAACATATAGTTGTGTGTAAACATAAACTTATGGTTACGTTTTTTCACCAACTTTTCTGGAGGCATGCCAAGAATGGCAGAGGCTCTAGATACTGATTTACGTAAATATTCATCAAATCAAACTAAAACAAAAGAAAACAATAAGAGTAAATCAGTTTGAACATAGCCCACCGACTACACAACCTGCTTCTGGGAGCCTCTCGTCTAATGAGTTGGGAAATTAGATTATATACAATAACCTTACTAGTTATTGTACATATCATATAAAAGAGGAGAAACCCACCTAGCAAAAACTAAAATCCACTCCCAAATCCCTAATACGATAATCTGTATAAGTCAATATTCAAAATCCACGAGGTAGATTTCAACCCCGTGGAATGAATTACTAAGTAAATATTTAGGATAATTTGGGTGAATTTGAATAAAACTCAAAAGTTAAAAAAAAAAAAAAATGACACCACGGAGAGAATTAAGAGACCACACATAATACAGGACAAGGTAAAAAAGATTAAACACTTACATCCTAGAAAGCTTTCATGAATTTCATTCATTAATGGAGCTAAAGTACCCAACCCTGTGAAAACTAGAGAAATCATTTGACCTATATTTATTTGACCTTTGTAGTAGAATTGTAGAGGCTATGGTACTGATTTACATAAATATTCATCAAATCAAACTAAAATAAAAGAAAACATAAGAGTAAACCAGTTTGAACATAGATCACAAACTACCTAGCAGAATTTAGGGAGCCTCTCGTCTAATGGGTTGAGAAATTAGATTATATAAAATAACCTTACTAGTTATTGTACATATCGCATAAAAGAGGAGAAATGAAGTGATGCCTAATGCTTCATTCCCTTCCACTACAGTTTTGCTGAAAAATAGGTTTAGAAACCCCCTGGCAAAAACCCAAATCAACTCCCAAATCCCCTGACGATAATCAGTATAACTCAATATTCAGAATCCACGAGGTAGATTTCAACCGTGTGGAATGAATTACTAAGTAAATATTTAGGATAATTTGGGTGAAATTCGAATAAAACTCGAATTTTGGATCTATTTAGAATCCACTAGAATGTACTTGTTTGAATTTTGGATCTATTTTGAGGATGAAATTTTTGGGGACAAAAAGGATTCCATAAAGTATCATTGCAATCATAATGGAGACAAATGAAAATAGAAACAGCCTTTCTTCCCAAGTTTAAATACCATAAGAAGACCAAATATTGTGTCAATAAACTTAGCAAATATGAAAACAAGCAAAATCGCACTAATGCTCTAAAATTAAGGAATTAAAATGCAAAAATAATTAATGAGTTAGATTCTAGATTAGAATTTTATAGTTTTGAATAATTTTGTTTGATATTATATATAACAAATTTTAAGTGTTAGAGTTGACAAAAATATATTTTGGAGTTTGATGATATGGTACTGTTTAAACTTAAATGTAAATATATGGTTATGTGTAAACATAGACATATGATTACGTTTTGTCACCAACTTTTCTGGAGGCATCCCAAGAATTGCAGAGGCTCTGGGTATTGATTTACATAAATATTTATCAAATCAAACTATAACAAAAGAAAACATAAAAGTAAATCAGTTGAACATAGACCACCAACTACCTAGCAGGCTTTAGGGAGCCTTTCGTCTAATTGGTTGGGAAATTAAATTATATACAATAACTGTACTAGCTATTGTACACATCACATAAAAGAGGAGAAACCCACCTAGCAAAAAATCAAATCCACTCCCAAATACCCTATACGATAATCTGTATAACTCAATATTCATAACCCATGAGGTGATTTCAACCCCGTGGAATGAATTACTAAGTAAATATTTTGGATAATTTTGGTGAAATTCAAATAAAACTCAAAAGTAAAATAAGGTAAAAAGATTAAATACTTACATCCTAGAAAGTCTTTAAGGATTCCATTCATTTATAGAGCTAACATACACAACCCTATAAAAACTGGAGAAATCATTTGACCTATATTTATTTAACCTTTGTACTAGATAACTGCATGCTTTCCGATGGCATAGAGATTAATCTGAACTAGGATAAAACAAAATATTACGTTCCCAACAGTAGCGTCCCAAATCATTGATTAGGAAATCACGAGATAATAATACCATTGTTTTATCAGGAATGCCAAGTCTCAAATTTTCCATAACTCCATGAAGTGCGTTCCTATAATAAGTTCTCCTTACAATTTCCTAGGCTACAAGTCCCATGCCCAGGCAAAGAAAAAAAAAAAAAAAAAAAATATATATATATATATATATATATATTTATTGCACTGAAAACACATTTCAAATTATTTATATTTTTTTACGCCTAAGTCCATTAATATACTTCAAAACCATTTGAAACAAACTAAAATCTCTCAGTAAATCCCACTTTTTAGTATAAAAGAACAAAATAATAAAGCAAACAAAAATGAAACATACTTTTAGAAGGGTGTAATCCATAACCTTATCCATATAAGTTGAGCATGACAAAGAGATTGGACTAGTTGCCCATATGTACTGGCACTTGTAATACTAGTACGTACTTATATGAATTTTCGATCTATTTTGAGGCTGAAATTTTTGTGCACAAAAAGGATTCCAGAAAGTATCATTGCAATCATAATGGAGACAAATGAAAATAGGAACAACCTTTCTTCCCAAGTCTAAGTACCACAAGAAGACCAAATACTGTGCCAATAAACTTAGCAAATATAAAAACAAGCAAAAATTACTAAGTGCTCCAAAATTAAGGAATTAAAATGCAAAAATAATTAATGAATTTGATTTTGGATTAGAATGTTACAGTTTTGAATAATTTTGTTTGACATTATTTAAAACAACTTTTAAGCATTAGAGTTGTGAAAAAATATTTGAGTTTGATGATATAGTACTGTTTAAACTTAAACATAAACATAGAGTTATGCATAAACATAAACATATGGTTATGTTTTATCACTAACTTTTCTGGAGGCATCCCAAGAATGCAGAGCCTTTGGGTATTGATTTACATAAATATTTTTCAAATCAAACTAAAACAAAAGAGTAAATCAGTTTGAAAATTGACCACCGACTACCTAGCAGGCTTTAGGGAGCCTCTCGTCTAATGTCAAAATGTCTAACACTTCTTACACCATTTGGCAATAGTGTTCTTCCAATTCTCTCTCTAGAAAATTTTGTATGTTTCTCCCTTTGTATCTATTTGATTATCTAATTGGGCTGGCATTTTGGGCCTTTCCAATTGGGCTTAAGTGTGTGGCTTAGAGTGGGATCAAAAGGGACCAATGAGACACTAGCTCCAATGGGCCTTGAGCTTTTCTGTCAACTTTTGACAAGTTCAAAGTTACCATTACCTATATTTAATACCATTATATAAATCTAGTTGCACTCTAGGCCTTATTTATTTTATATCCCAAGACTTTATTGTACATGTAACCATTTCATTAAATATTCGTAGTAACACAAAGTTATGAATGTAGACTGCCACTTTGTAAATTACTACATCTTATCCTTGAGTACTCGGTTTAATTCTTTAAGTTATTCATCATATATTTATGAAATCCAATTCCATAAATATATACTTTAGTAACTCCTTACTAAAGTAGTTAGGCCTAACTCTCTGAATAACAAACCCATTAAACTTATCTCAAAGGAATATTTTGTATCTTCGTTAAGAGACTATGAATTCCATCTTGAGAATATATGTTCCATCAACACTAAATGTGGTTGCCCATCATACTGAGGTTTTGACCGTAACTATAGATCTCACTCCTGATATATCAAAGCAACCTACACCTCATGATCAAGTCCATTATTCTCTTAGAATTAAGAGTTTATGCAAATATAAGTCGTGAGTTTATTATTCATTTGACAGTCGTTGGAAGAATAATAAATCTCACAGTGGTCCAGTTCAATATGTCTTAACTCTTAAAACATATCAACATACCAACTAGAAGTCTCCACTTCCATGATTAAGACAAATCATCTTAGTTGATATGTTATAGTCTTCGCAGATAAAACGCCTAATTTCATCACCGACTACAAACTACATTTTGAGTTTACAAAGAACTTGTGATTTACATCTTCTGTGACTAAATCACATACAATCCATCTCATGGACTAAGATAAGTCCCATTAGTTCATTATAATAGTCTCATAAATTAAACAATTTAATTATTTATGACATGCCATAAATTGGATTTTAGGGCATCAACCTCACAGGTTGCATCTCATCATTGTATGTTATTGGGTACCTAAATGATTATTAAACCCAAGAAGACCGGACTTTGTCCGGCATAATGGGTGCTTAACACCTTCCCATTTTGTAACCTAGCCCAACCATAGGTTTTTGGTTCGTAAAATAGTGTCTTGTCATTATTTTACTTTAGTAGATTGTATCTCGGACCAATGTTTTTGTATTTTTTTACATATATTGTATTTAGGACCAAAGCCATGTTATGTTCTTCTACCAAGTATGTTGATAGTGCTGGGCATTTGAAATACATACATATTTGTATAGATTTTGGATATATTTTAAGGCTGAGATTTTTGGCAACAAAAAGAATCCATAAAATACCATTACAATCATAGTGGAGGTAATGAAAATAGCAATAGCCTTTCTTCCCAAGTCTAAATACTGCAAGAAGACCAAATATTGTGCCAATAAACTAAGCAAAATAAAAACAAGAGAAATGCACTATGTGCTCCAAAATAAAGGAATTAAATTGCAACAATAATTAATGAATTAGATGTTGGATTTGAATTTTGCAGTTTTGAATAATTTTGTTTTATATTATATATAACAATTTTAAGCGTTAGAGTTGAGAAAAATATTTTGGAGTTAGATGATACGATACAATTTAGACTTAAACGTAAACATATAATTATATTTATTCATGAACATATAGTTACCCAAGAATTGCAGAGGCTCTGGGTAATGATTTACATAAATATTCATCAAATCAAACTAAATAAAAGAAAACATAAGAGTAAACCAGTTTGAACATAGACCACCAACTACCTAGTAGACTTTAGGGAGCCTCTCTTCTAATGGTTGAGAATTAGATTATATACAATAACCTTACTAGTGATTGTACATATCACATAAAAGAGAAAATGCAGTGATGCTTAATGCTTAATTTCCTTCCACTAAACTTTTGTTGAGAAATAGGTTTAGAAACCCCCTAAGAAAAACCCAAATCCACTCCCAAACCCCCTAGACGTAATCAGTATAAGTCAATATTTAGAATCCACGAGCTAGATTTCAACCTCGTGGAATGAATTACTAAGTAAATGTTTAGGATAATTTGGGTGAAATTGGAATAACTTGAAAGTAAAAAAAAAAAAGACACCACAGAGAGAATTAGGAGACCACACATTAAACAAAGTAAGTAAAAAAGATTAAACACTTACATCCTAGATTGTGTTTAAGGATTTCATTCGTTAATGGAGCTAACGCATGCAACCCTGTAAAAACTAGAGAAATCATTCGACCTATATTTATTTGACTTTTGTAGTAGATAAGTGCAGCCTTTCCGATGGCATAGACATTAATCTGAACTAGGATTGAACAAAATATTTCATTCCTAACAGTAGTTTCTCTCATTGTTGTAAGAAATTGATTAGGAAACCACGAGATAATAATACCGCTGTTTTATCAGCAATGCCAAGTCTCAAATTTCCCATAACTGCATGAAGTTCATTCCTATAATAAGTTCTCCTGACATTTTCCCTTCCTACAAGTCCCATACCCAGGCAAAAGAAAAAAAAAAAAAATATATATATATATATATATTTTTTTTTTTTTTTTTTGCCACTGAAAACCCATTTCAATTATTTATATTTCATTACACCTAAGTCCATTAAATATACTTCTAAACCATTTGAAATAAACTAAAATTTCTAAGTAAATCCCATATTTTTAGTGTAATAGAATTTTGATAGACATAAATATATGGTTATGTATGTCACCAACTTTTTTGAAAATCACACAAATCAAAAGGTTGATCCCCGATTGATACATGTTGTTATTCCTCCACTCATACTCTATATCTTGTTGGGTTGGACGCTATGCTCAAGATCTAGAGAACTATCCATATATTTGGAGAGTCCGTATCGTAAAATACGTGGCCCCGTTGCCCATAAAAAAGACTTGCATTTTTAGAATTGGCTATGCAGAGGCCTAGAGTATGATACTGACGAACAATAATATAAAAGGGGTCAACATATATTTATTTAATATAGAAGAAAAAAATAATAAAGCAGACAAAAATGAAACTTACTTTTAGAAAAGTGTAATCCAACCCCTATCCATGCAAGTAGAGCATGACAAAGAGATTCCACCAGTTGCCCAAATGTACCGGGCACTTGAAATACTAGTACGTACTTGTATGAATTTTGGATATATCTTGAGCCTGAAATTTTTGTGGACAAAAAGGAATCCAAAAGTATCATTGCAATGTTAATGGAGCTAAATGAAAATAGGAATAGCCTTTCTTCCAAGTCTAAGTACCAGAAGAAGACCAAACACTGTGCCAATAAACTTACCAAAAAAAAGACAAGCAAAAACGCAATAAGTGCCCTAAAATTAAGAATTAAATGCAAAACAAAATAATTAGGAATTAGATTTTGGATTAGAATATTACAGTTTTAAATAATTTTGTTTGATATTATACACAACAAATTTCAAGCGTTAGAGTTGATAAAAAACTTCGGAGTTTGATGATATGGTACTGTTTAAACGTAAACGTAAATATATGGTTTTTGTACATAAACATATGGTTATGTTTTTTGCACCAACTTTTCTAGAGGCATCCCAAGAATTTCAGAGGCTCTGGGTACTAATTTACATAATATTCATCAAATCAAACTAAACAAAAGAAACATAAGAGTAAATTAGTTTGACCATAGACCACCGACTACCTGGTAGGCTTTAGGGAGCATCTCGTCTAATGGGTTGGGAAATTAAATATATACAAAAACATTAATAGTTATTATACATATCACATAAAAGGGACAAACCCACACACCAAAACTTAAATCCACTCCCAAATACCCTATACGATAATTAGTTTAACTCAATATTCAAAATCCATGAGGCAGATTTCAACCCCATGGAATGAATAACTAAGTAAATGTTTAGGATAATATCGGTGAAATTCGAATAAACTCAAAAGTTTTTTTTTTTAAAAAAGACACCTTGGAGAGAATTAGGAGACCGCACATAATACAAAAGAAGGTAAAAAACGTTAAAACTTACATCCAAAAAATTCTTCAAGGATTTCATTCATTAATGTAACTAACGTACGCAACCCTCTAAAAACTAGAGAATTCATTCAACCTATATTTATTTGACCTTTGTAGCATAAGTGCATGCTTTCTGAAGGAATAGAGATTTTCCTGAACTAGGATTGAATAAAATATTGCGTTTCTAACAGTAGCTTCTCTCATCGCTGTAAAGAAATTGATTAGGAATCCACAACATAATAATATTGTTGTTTTATTAAGAATGTCAAGTCTCAAATTTTCCATAACTGCATGAAGTTATTTCCTATAATAAGTTCTCCTTACAGTTTTCCTCGGTAAAAATCCATTACGCATGCAAAGAAAGTAAAAAAAAAAACATTTATGCAATTGAAAACACATTTCAAAGTATTTATATTTCATTATGGCTAAGTCCATTAAATATACTTCTAACCATTCGAAATAAACTAAAATTTCTCTGGTGGCCCACTCCCCATAAAAGTGACTTGCATTTTTAGAATTGGCAATGCAGAGGCCTGGAGTATGACACTGACGAACATAATGTAGAAGGGTCAACAAATAATTTATTTAGTATAGATGAAAAAATTAATAAGGCAGACAAAATGAAACTTACTTTTAGAAGGGTGTAATCCATAAGCCTTATCCATGTAAGTAGAGCATGACAAAGAGATTCTACTAGTTGCCCGTATGTACTGGGCACTTGAAATACTAGTACGTACTTGTACAATTTTGGATCTATTTCGAGGCTGAAATTTGTGGACAAAAAGGAACTCATTAAGTATCATTGTAATCATAATGGAGACAAATGAAAATAGCAAGAGCCTTTCTTCCCAAGTCTAAATACCACCAGAAGGCCAATATTGTGCCAATAAACTTTGCAAATATAAAGACTAGCAAAAACGCACTAAGTGCTCTAAAATTAGGAATTAAAATTAAATAATTAGCGAATTAGATTCTGGATTAGAATTTTACAATTTGAATAATTTTGTTTGATATTATATACAACAAATTTCAAGCGTTAGAGTTGATAAAAATAATTTGGAGTTTGATGATATGGTACTATTTAAACTCAAATGTAAATATATGGTTATGTGTAAACATAAACATATTGTTATGTTTTTGCACCAACTTTTTGGAGGCATCCCAAGAAGTGTAGAGGCTCTGGGTACTGATTTACATAAATATTCATCAAATCAGACTAATACACAAGACAACGTAAGAGTAAATCAGTTTAACCATAGACCACCGACTACGTGGTAGGCTTTAGGGAGCATCTTGTCTAATGTTTGGGAATTAAATTATATACAAAACGTTAATTGTTATTATGTATATCGCATAAAAGGCGACAAACCCACCTAGTAAAACTTAAATCCACTACCAAATACCCTATACGATAATCAGTATAACTCAATATTCAGAATCCACAAGGTAGATTTCAACCTAGTGGAACGAATTACTAAGTAAATGGTTTGGATAATTTTGGTGAAATTTGAATAAAACTCAAAAGTTTAAAAAAAAAATGACACTTGGAGAGAATTAGGAGACCGCAGATAATACAAAACAAGGTAAAAGACGTTAAACACTTACATCCAAAAAATTCTTTTAGGATTTCATTTGTTAATGTAGCAAACGTACATAACCCTATAAGCTAGAGAAATCATTTGACCTATATTTATTCGACCTATGTAGCAGATAACTGCATGCTTTCTGATGACATATAGATTTTTCTGAACTAGGATTGAACAAAATATTGTGTTTCTAACAGTAGCTTCTCTCATCGTTGTAAAGAAACTGATTAGGAAACCACGAGATAAGAATACCGTTGTTTTATTAGGAATGCCAAGTCTCAAATTTTCCATAACTGCATGAAGTTTTTTACCGTAATAAGTTCTCCTTACAGTTTTCCTCGCTAAAAGTCCCTTTCCCATGCAAAGAAAATAACAAAAATATTTACGCAATTGAAAACACATTTCAAACTATTTATATTTCATTATGGCTAAGTCCATTAAATATACTTCTAAACCATTCGAAATAAACTAAAATTCTCTGGTGGCCCCACTCCCCATAAAGTGACTTCCATTTTTAGAATTGGCTATGCAAAGGCCTAGAGTAAGATACTGACGAACAATAATGTAGAGGGGTCAACAAATAAATTTATTTAGTATAGAGAACAAAATAATAAAGCAGACAAAAATGAAACTTACTTTTGGAAGGTTGTAATCCATAACCCTTATCCATGTAAGTACAGCATGACAAAGGGATTCGACTAGTTGCCTGTACATACTGGGCACTTGAAATACTAGTACCTACTTGTATGAATTTTGGATCTATTTTGAGGCTGAAATTTTATTGACAAAAGGAACTCACTAAGTATCATTGCACATAATGGAGACAAAATGAAATAGTTAGAGCCTTTCTTCCCAAGTCTAAATACCACCAGAAGGCCATATATTGTGCCAATAAACTTTGCAAATATAAAGACTAGCAAAATGCACTAAGTGCTCTAAAATTAAGGAATTAAAATTCAAAATAATTAACGAATTAGATTCTGGATTAGAATTTTACATATTTGAATAATTTTGTTTGATATTATATACAACAATTTCAAGCGTTTGAGTTGATAAAAATACTTCGAAGTTTGATGATATGGTACTGTTTAAACTTAAACGTAAATATATGGTTATGTGTCCATAACATATGGTTATGTTTTTGCACCAACTTTTCTAGAGGCATCCCAAGAATTGCAGAGGCTATGGGTACTGATTTACATAAATATTCATCATATCAGACTAAAACACAAGAAAACATAAGAGTAAATCAGTTTGACCATAAACCACCGACTACCCAGCAGGCTTTAGGGAGCATTTCGTCTAATGGTTTGGGAAATTAAATTATATACAAAAATGTTAATAGTTATTATGCATATCACATAAAAGGGGAGAAACCCACCTAGTTAAAACTTAAATCCACTACCAAATACCCTATACGATAATTAGTATAACTCAATATTTAGAATCCACGAGGTAGATTTCAACCCCATGGAATGAATTACTAAGTAAATTTTTAGGATAATTTTGTTGAAATTGAATAAAACTCAAAAGTTAAAAAAAAAAATGACACCTTGGAGAGAATTAGGAGACCGCACATAATACAACAAGGTAAAAAAACATTAAACACTTACATCCAAAAAATTATTTAAGGATTTTGTTCGTTAGTGTAGCTAACGTACGTAACCCAATAAAAACTATAGAAATTATTCGACCTATATTTATTCGACCTTTGTAGCAAATAACTGCATGCTTTCTGATGGCATAATGATTTTTCTAAACTAGGATTGAACAAAATATTGCGTGTCTAACAGTAGCTTGTCTCATCGCTGTACAAAAACTGATTAGGAAATCACGAGATAAGAATACCGCTGTTTTATCTGGAATGCCAAGTCTCAAATTTTCCATAACTTCATGAAGTTTTTTCCTATAATAAGTTCTCCTTACAGTTTTCCTCGCTAAAAGACCCTTACCCATGCAAATAAAATAACCAAAATATTTATGCAATTGAAAACACATTTCAAACTATTTATATTTCATTATGGCTAAGTCCATTAAATATACTTCTAAACCATTCAAAATAAACTAAAATTTCTCTGGTGGCCCCACTCCCTATAAAAGTGACTTGCATTTTTAGAATTGGCCATGCATAGGCCTGGAGTAAGATACTGACGAACTATAATGTCGAAGGGGTCAACAAATAGATTTATTTTGGATAGAAAAACAAAATAATAAAGCGGAAAAATATGAAACTTACTTTTAGATGGGTGTAACGCATAACCCATATCCATGTAAGTAGAGCACGACAAAGAGATTCAACCAATTGCCCGTATGTACTGGGCACTTGAAATACTAGTACGTACTCGTATGAATTTTTGATCCATTTCGAGGCTGAAATTTTTGTGGACAAAAAGGAACTCGTTAAGTACCTTTGCAATCATAATGGAGACAAATGAAAATAGCAAGGGCATTTCTTCCCAAGTCTAAATACCACTAGAAGACCAAATATTGTGCCAATAAACTTTGCAAATATAGAGACTAGCAAAAACGCACTAAATGCTCTAAAATTAAGGAATAAAAATTCAAAAATAATTAACGAATTAGATTCTGGATTAGAATTTTATAGTTTTGGATAATTTTGTTTGATATTATTTACAACAAATTTCAAGCGCTAGAGTTGATAAAAAATACTATGGAGTTTGATGATATGGTACTGTTAAAACTTAAACGTAAATATATGGTTATGTGTAAACATAAACATATGGTTACGTTTTTGCACCAACTTTCTAGAGGCATCCCAAGAAGTGCAGAGGCTCTGGGCACTAATTTACATAAATATTCATCAAATCAGACTAAACCACAAGAAAACATAAGAGTAAATTAGTGTGAACATAGACCACCAACAACCTAGCAGGCTTTAGGGAGCATCTCATCTAATTGGTTGGGAAATTAAGTTATATACAAAAATCTTAATAGTTATTATACGTATCACATAAAAGAGGAGAAACCCACCTAGCAAAAACTCAAATCCACTCCCGAATACCATATATGATAATCAGTATAACTCAATATTCAAAATCCACGTGGTTGATTTCAATCCCGTGGAATGAATTACTACTAATGTTTAGGATAACTTGGGTGACATTCAAATAAAACTCAAAAGTGAAAAAAAAAAAAAAGACACCTTGGAGAGAATTAGGAGGCCGCACATAATACAAAACAAGGTAAAAAATATTAAACACTTACATACAAAAAATTCTTTAAGGATTTCATTCGTTAATGTAGCTAACGTACACAACCCTATAAAAACTGAGAAATCATTCAACCTATATTTTTTGACCTTATTAGTTGATAACTGCATGCTTTCTGTTGGCATAGAGATTTTTCTGAACTAGGATTGAACAAAATATTGTGTTCCTAACGGTAGCTTCCCTCATCGATGTAAAGAAATTGATTAGGAAACCACGAGATAATAATACCGTTGTTTTATCAGGATTGCCAAGGCTCAAATTTTTCATAACTGCATGAAGTTTATTCTTATAATAAGTTCTCCTTATAGTTTTCCTAGCTAAAAGTCCCTTACCCTGGCAAAGAAAAAAAAAATTATGCAAATGAAAACACTTTTCAAAATATTTATATTTCATTATGGCTAAGTCCATTAAATATACTTCTAAACCATTCGAAATAAACTAGAATTTCTCTGTAAATCCCACTTTTTAAGTGTAAATAGAATTTTAATAGACATAAACGCATGGTTATGTTTGTCACCAACTTTTCTAAAATTCACACGAATCAAAAAGTTTGATCCCTAATTGGTACATGTTGTTACTCCACCCATAGCTCTATATCTTGTTGGGTAGGATTCTATGCTCAAGATCCAGGGAACTGTCCCATATTTATTTGGATAGCCTGTATCATAATATATGTGGCCTCCCTCCCCATAAAAGGACTGCATGTATGTGCAAGTACTTAGGCCTTCAACTGGTTTGTTAGTGGGTTGAATCTCAATCTTACTTACGGGGCTCCAACTTAAACTTGGTTATCCTTACTCAAGCTCTGAACTCTCACCAATTTCCTTACTTCTTCCCTCTTTTTCCTAGTTTCTCTCTTATCACTCTCCTTCCTGATGACCTATGGCCTAGACCTCCTTTTATATCCCTTCGTGAGTGGGGTGGCCATCATTTTTATTCCCACTCACTCACGTATTCCCACATCTCCTAGAATCCCAAGTGATCCTCACGAATTTAGAGGGTTCCCTTGGAACTTGTTCCAAACGTCGATTAAGGCTCGGTAGTGGATTCTTTTCATAATCATTGGCTCTCGGTTACCAACCTCCTTCAGACCGTGTATTGAATTTCTTCATGACTATTTCAGATCCCCTATTCCAAAAGGACCCCTCAGGTAGGGCCGTGCTAAACTCTCAGTGCTCGGCTAGTGGTCGGGTTCAATATGAGGAAGCCCGAGGTAGCCTTTTCATTGTATCCCAGACTCACTACATCTAATAGGCCCTAGGCTTTGCTTGTATAGTCGGCCCAGTCCATCAGGCCCTATTCACCCACAATAGCCCTCCACGATTCTATTTTTGCGAAGTAGGGATAAGATCGTGGTCTGGTTGTTTTATGATCGAGGTGCTGGTTCCAACTCAACCCTTGGGAAGGAGTGTGTGCATCTTCGATGGACCATCTTTTAACGCGATCAATTGGATAGCCTGCCCTATCTAGAAAAGAGTGTGGTAAGGTTTGGTGCATCCAACGGTCCAGATAATCTAACGCTTCGTTTACTGAAGCACGCATGGTGCGTAATAATGACCCACATTCTTTTCTTTTCTCTTTCCTTTTGTCTTTTACTTACTCTAGTGTTGTCATCCTCTCTACGTTCCCAAGTTCTCACCTTCCTTGAGAGACCTCATTCCCTCCTTCTTAAGGAAGAATTCTGGAAGTCTTTGTCTGTTCTCCCATTTCAACTTATATTTCAACAACATGCCTTTTTCTCATCTTTTAGAAATTAGGGAAAATGTCGCATCATTCAAGGCTATGTTTAACATCCCTCAAGATGTAGAAATTTCATATTGTGATGAGGGTGATATAGAAGACCAAAGGTGTCCACACCTAGCGTTCTTCCCCTTAATGTCTATTCTAAAGGGCAGGGTTAGTTTCCCAATAGACCCCTTTTTGCTTAAGACTCTTAGATTCTATGATTTAAGCCCTGACCAATGCCTGACTAACTTTTATAGGGTAGTGAGTTGCGTGGCTCGTCCGAACCGATTGTAGGGTTTGAGCCTTACCCATCATGACATTAACTTCATGTATTCCATTTGGGGGAGTTTACACCTTAAGTATTACCTTCAAACCTGGAGCACCATGGTCCGATTGATATCTTGCCTTCCTAATTCTAATAGGAATTCGGCAAGGGAATTTGTAAAGGTGAGCGGTAATTAGCTGAACGGAGAGTTGACTTGCCCGACCTTGCCTCTTAAAATAGGTCGGTTTCTCCTTCTCCTGTCCCCCAACCTTATTGTGACATTACTATCCTATAATTTATTTATACATGTGAACGGCACCAACTAACATAGATGCAATTTTACTTTATTTATTTTATAACTGAAGATAACTCTTAATCACAGTTTCCAAGAACTTCTGGCTGGATATCAACATTGTGTAGGTCAAGGAGCTTAACTTCATCCTCCGCTCCGAGATATTCGTGCACTACGACGGGTGGTTAAAGGCTTCCCACTAAATTTTGGGCTGCACACCCTCTTACACTAGCTACGAGGATTCGTCAAGCGCTCTCTTGGTCGGTAGCCCCTTACTGTCGTATTTGGACATTTGGCTACCAGGCTTTTTGCCTCTAAAGCTTAATTCTAGGGAAGCCAAGCAGTTAGGTCCCCGACTAGTCAGACATGACTCCCTTAAGCCCATTCAAGATGATTCGGGAGACAGCGTCTTCCAAGGTCGGCTAGAGCACATTCCTGTGGAAGCCCCTCCCCGAGAAAACCCAGGGAAAGAGGGTCCAATTGCTGAAAAGAACATCCTTGTGCATCCAAACCCTGCAATAGAAATGGTGAGAGAACGGTCAATGACTTTGGACCGCTGGTTTCGAATGCACGAACTTCAGGGGGTTAAGCTTCCATCCAGTCAATCCCTCAGCAGACTACTCCTCCCATGCCCAAACAACAAAAGAAATGCCATAAAGGCACGGGCGAGGTTGTCACCCAAGAGAGCACTCCCCCAGCCACCCATTTACTGACTACAGCCTCAGGCAGATCATTTGTACCATTGACTAGTAAGACTTCCCAGGAGAAACAACCCCAGAGCCAATTGGCCATAATCGATTCACAAGTCACAACATCCTCCTTGAGTTCGGCCACCCCATGGGAGTGCACCTTCTAGCTGGCAGACAAGGCATTGTCCTCTAGTTCTTATGTCAGAACCTGGTGAAGCGGGGAGGGAGGTTAAGTATTCGACATCTTGGGGCACACCTTCTTGTTCCCGGCCGACATGGAGCACTATATTAGTTGCTAAGATGATGACTTGGTGCTCAAGTTGAAATGGCACACCATCACGGTAAGTTCCAGTTTGTCTCGAGTCTTTTAAATATCAAAAAAATAGCAAGTGTTACCTGTTGGTTCAGAATTATTTTAACTTGGTTTTTTGGTTACTTAGGTTGCCTAACTGACCTATGTGGTGAAGGGTCGGCTAAAGGACGCTCAAAAGGAGGCTGACAAAGAAAAATCCTTCAAGCAAGTGGCCGAGGCAAGCCTCAAAGAGAAGGTCTTGGGGCAAAATGTGATGGAACGATGTGCTACAACCGCTGAGAGAGCGTTGGAGCAAGCCAAGCAAAAGGCCACTGAGGCTCTCAACAAGCTCGAGGAGGCCGAGCTTACACTCGCTGAAACTACCAGCGTCCTCTCCACCCGGGATAAGGAATTTTCCAATTATAAAGGGGGAGAAAAAGCCCAAAAGAAAAACTAGTACAACAACGGCTTCAAGCATGTCGAAACTCAACGAGTCCTATGATCTTTCAGGCCCAGAAGTTTGGGTACACGGAGGGATGGATGGCAGCAGTTAATGCTATCGGGCTCCCCGAAGAATCCCCGTTCTAGAAGGCAAACCAGGTGCCCTTGCTTAAGGACCCCGCAGTTGGAGTCCAAACCGAAAGGCAAGAAAAGGACAGTAGTGACGACGATGAAGGCAGCAAAAGCCCGAATCCCGAGAGTTGTCACGGCATATTGACTCTCATGTGGTGGTGCTCGATGAAAAGTAGCCAAGGACTAAGGCTTCTGCTTCCAAACAGACTGCTTAGCCAATAGTGGCATTTGATATCTACTTTGCAACCCTCTAATCGTCTCAAACGCCCCTATCGCAAATCCCGTTGCCACAGTGACCCCAGGAGCTTAGACCCAGAGATATTTAAGTTGTTTTTGTTTTATTTACCTGCTGCTGTTCTCCTTTGTTTTGTATAAGATCAAGACATTAAATTCTATTTTCCAATGAATTAAGTTTATGTAGTACAAGATGTGGCCTTCTATTTATTTTTTGCATACTCCCATTGTTTAAGTGTGAACGTTCTGTACCGACTTGGGTATTCGGTCGTCAAGCCAAATTTAAAAATTGCAATAAGAATTTTGTTTAAGTGCTTTCATTCAACATTAACGTTTAAGATTCCAACCTCAGTTATCTAAGGTTTCAGACATCCGAAACTTAATGTCATAGTAATTACAGCACTAATGCAACCTAATACTTATGTTCAGAATACACCCTCATGGGAAGATTAAGATTCCCATTATCCTTAAGAAGAAAAAGAAACGTAAGGTTTCCATCAAGTCGGTGACCGGGGTCAAGCCAAGGCCAAGGCCAAATTTCAATCCTTAGATAAAAACCATAAGGTTTCCATCTAGTCAGTGACTAGGGTCAGAAGGCTAGACTTCTATCCTTAGATAAAAACCATAAGGTTTCCATCTGGTCGATGACCGAGGTCAGCCAAGGCCATATTTTTGTCCTTAGATAAAAACCATAAGGGCACACACATCCGATTATACACTACTACAACTTCACACGGGGTAAATAAAGTGAATGTTCACTCTATTTCATTATCCTTGCCACCTTACAACTGCAAAAGATTAGTTTTTGGGACATATTACATTTATTGATAATACTTCCTGATGTTTTGAACATTCCACGGTCGGGGCAAGGATCTCTCCTCCAAGTCTTCCAAGTAATATGCACCCGCTTCTATTGTAGCAGTCACTCAGTAGGGTCCTTCTCAATTCGGTGCCAGCTTGCCTACATTCTAATCTTTCATACTCCCTATGGCTTTACGCAAAACGAGGTCCCCTGGCACAAATTCCCAAGGTTTTACATTCCTGTTGTACCCCTAGGCTAATCTTTGTTGATAATTAGCGAGTTGTATAGATACCATATCCCTTTACTCTTTTAGCGCATCCAAACTGCCAATCAACCCTTCGTCATTATGTCCTTGCTTAAAGTAGGCCACCCTTAGGCTCAACAAACTAATCTCGATAGGTACTATTGCTTCAGTGCCATAAGTCATGGAGAAAGGTGTTTCACCCGTGGATCTCCTTGGGGTTGTTTGGTAGGCCCATAGGACATTCGGTATCTTATCAACCCAGCCCCCTTTTGCTCCCTCTAATCTCTTTTTCAAACCGTTGACAATCATCTTATTCGTCGCTTCGGCTTGCCGTTATTCTGCGGGTATGAGAGAGTTGAGTATCTATTGCTTATCCCAAGGTTGCTACAATAATCTTGAAAGACCTTATTATCAAACTGCAACCTGTCGTCGACACAAGTGCTCGGGGAACTCCAAACTTGGTGATGATATTTTTCCATGCAAACCTTTTTACGACCATGTCCCTGATATTGGCAGAGGCTATGGGTACTGATTTACATAAATATTCATCATATCAGACTAAAACACAAGAAAACATAAGAGTAAATCAGTTTGACCATAAACCACTGACTACCTAGCAGGCTTAGGGAGCATTTCGTCTAATGGGTTGGGAAATTAAATTATATACAAAAATGTTAATAGTTATTATGCATATCACATAAAAGGGGAGAAACCCACCTAGTTAAAACTTAAATCCACTACCAAATACCCTATACGATAATCAGTATAACTCAATATTTAGAATCCACGAGGTAGATTTCAACCACATGGAATGAATTACTAAGTAAATGTTTAGCATAATTTTGTTGAAATTTGAATAAAACTCAAAAGTTAAAAAAAAATGACACCTTGGAGAGAATTAGGAGACCGCACATAATACAAAACAAGGTAAAAAAACATTAAACACTTACATCCAAAAAATTCTTTAAGGATTTCATTCGTTAATGTAGCTAACATACTTAACCCTATAAAAACTAGAGAAATCATTCAACCTATATTATTCGACCTTTGTAGCAGATAACTGCATGCTTTCTGATGGCATATAGATTTTTTTTAACTAGGATTGAACAAAATATTGCGTTTCTAACAGTAGCTTCTCTCATCGCAAACCACGAGATAAGAATACCGTTGTTTTATCAGGAATGCCAAGTCTCAAATTTTCCATAATTACATAAAGTTTTTTACTATAATAAGTTCTCCTTACAGTTTTCCTCTCTAAATGTCCCTTACCCATTCAAAGAAAATAACAAAAATATTTATGCAATTGAAGACACATTTCAAACTATTTATATTTCATTATGGCTAAGTCCATTAAATATACTTCTAAACCATTCGAAATAAACTAAAATTTATCTGGTGGCCCCGCTCCCCATAAAAGTGACTTGCATTTTTAGAATTGGCTATGCAGAGGACTAGAGGAAGATACTGACGAACAATAATGTAGAAGGGGTCAACAAATAAATTTATTTAGTATTGATGAACAAAATAATAAAGCGGACAAAGAGATTTGCCCAGTTGCTCTTATGTACTGGGCACTTGAAATACTAGTACATACTTGCATGAATTTTGGATCTATTTTGAGGCTGAAATTTTTGTGGACAAAAAGGAATTCATTAAGTATCATTGTAACATAATGGAGACAAATGAAAATAGCAAGAGCCTTTCTTCCGAAGTCTAAATACCACTAGAAGGCCAAATATTGTGCCAATAAACTTTGCAAATATAAAGACCAGCAAAAATGCACTAAGTGCTTAACGAATTAGATTCTGGATTAGAATTTTACAGTTTTGAATAATTTTGTTTGATATTATATACAACAAATTTCAAGCATTAGAGTTGATAAAAAATACTTGGAGTTTGATGATATGTACTGTTTAAACTTAAACGTAAATATCTGGTTATGTTTAAACATAAACATATGGTTATTTTTTTGCACCAACTTTTCTGGAGGCAACCCATGTTCTGTGTACTGATTTACATAAATATTCATCAAATCAGACTAAAACACAAGAAAACATAAGAGTAAATCAGTTTGACCATAGACCACAGACTACTTGGTAGACTTTAGGGAGCATTTCGTCTTATGGGTTGGGAAATTAAATTATATACAAAAACGTTAATAGTTATTGATAATGCGAAGAAAATCAGTAGGCTGGATGCTCCAGACTTGAAAGGACTACTTGCTCTTTCGATGGCCTAGAAAAGAAAGAAAAGCAATCAAAGGTGACCGAGGCTGCTGGCCAAGAATCCTTTGATGGCAAAGTTAGTTTTTGTCGCTATATTTTCGGAGTTCCAACTTTTTGGGATATATAAAGTGTACATTTTCTAGCCTGAATGAGTGTTTATATACTATCCTAGGAACAGTTATTGAGATTGTAACCTCCCCTGGATTTGAGGAGGTGCGAGGGTTCAGGGATAACTTCCACAACCGTTTAGGAGTTACATTTTCTCATACAACGGTCACTAGAAGTTATGCGTAGGTTGTGGAGTGGTGAAATGTAGTCAGCAATTCCAAGTGAAAAGGTCTCATCTAGGGGCCCTCTTGTGGACGAACCCCTTAAGGACGAGGATGGGGGCTTTCTTGGGATGAGTGATGCGGGTTTGTTTTCGTCCATGGACGACCATAGGCGTTAGCCTTATCTTGGTGCTTTCTTCTGGATGGCTGTTGGTGTGGATGATCATGGACGGTCTGGAGTTGCTTTTTCTTCATTCCTCATCAGTTGCCCCTTCGTCCAAGGGTTATGTAGTATCTCACTAGTCTTTAGGATGAGTTTTCCAAGGACATTTATTATTGCAATTTATTATTTGATTTGTTTTTCAAACAGTGTACCACGTGTCACGCTTTCATAGGTGGTTGGTCACTTTGACTTACCTTTTCGAGGTGGGTGCCATGTGTCGCTATCTTATTGGTCTTGTCATTGCGAATACTGAGACTTTTCTACCTATAAATAGTGGTTTACCTCTCGTGCCCCTTTCACTTTTTCAAATTTTCTGTTTTGACATTCTTGTCCATTGCCTCGTCTAGGAGTATTCTCAGCGTCCTTAGTATCTTTCTTCTAGAGGTAGGTTTTCCCTTTACTCTCACTCTCAAGCTTTCCTTTTTAAGCTTTAGGACATCTGCAATGGCTACCTGTTCATCTAGCGACAGTGTAGACAAGGCCATAGATGAGTACCATGACTCTTCTAGTTATAGCACTTCTAGTGATGATAAGAGTAGTAGTAGTAGTGGCCACACAACAGAGGAATATACCTCGTGTGTTCCTGGAATTACCATCGAAACCTTTTAGGAGAATATTAGGATGAGGGCAGCCTCTAGGGCTGATATCTCGATGAGCATCCAGGTACAACGAACTCAGCAGCGGCGCTGTCGTGAGATATGTCTTCAAGTCTTGGAAGACCCTTTGACACTCGTCCGTCCACTCAAATGCCTTCCTGAGGACTTTAAAGAATGGCAAACATTTTTTAGTAGCTTTCAACACAACCTGTTAAGGGTGGCGGCTTGTCCGGTAAGAGATTGGACTTCCTTGATATTTTTTGGTGGTTCCATATTTAGTATCGCCTGGATTTTGTCCGGATTTGCTTCAATTCCTCTGTGCGAAACCATGAACCCCAAAAACTTCCCCAACGAAACTCCGAAAGCACACTTGCTTGGATTTAATTTCATGTTGTACCGCCGCAGTGTATCAAAAGTCTCTTGAAGGTCGTCCAGATGATTGTCCTCGTCTTGGCTTTTCACCAGCATGTCGTCTACATAAACCTCAACATTTCGCCCGATTTGAGGACGGAACATGTGGCTAACTAGCCTTTGGTAAGTCGCCCTTGCATTTTTCAAACCAAAGGGCATTACTTTGTAGCAATACAACCATTGGCTTGTAATGAATGAGGTCTTTTCTTGATCAGCTTTATCCATCTTTATCTAATTGTAACCTGAGAAGGCATCTATGAAGCTAAGCACTCTGTGACCTATCGCCGAGTCCACCAGCTGGTCAATGCATGGCAATGGATAACTATCCTTGGGGCAAGCTTGTTTAAGTTGGTGAAGTCCACGCACATTCGCCACTTGCCGTTAGCTTTCTTCACCATGACCACGTTCGCTAACCAATCTGGATAATATACTTCTTGGATGAACTTTGTGGCAACCAACTTCTGTACTTCTTCCTTAATGGCATTGTCTTGCTCAGGAGCAAAAACCCTTTTCTTCTGACGCACTGGTTTTGAATAGGGACACACGTTCAGGCTATGAGTAATAATACTTGGATCAATGCCAAGCATGTCTTCATGACTCCATGCAAAGACATCGAGGCTTTTCTTAAAAAACCGGACCAAAGCATGCCTTGCCCTTTCTTCCATGCTCGCCCCAATTTTAGTGAAATTCTCAGGTTGGTTCTCGTCCAAAGGGATGTCTTCTAACACTTTAGTGGATTCCACTGTGATCCTTCTTCCATCTATACTCATTGTCTGCATGTGCTCATCCATCGCCAGCATGGCTAAGTAGCATTCTCTGGCGGCCAATTGATCTCCTTGTACTTGCCCACTCCGTGCTCGGTCGAAAATTTGATGGACAAGTGGTAGGTAGAGGTTACCACCTTCCAGCTATTCAGAGTTGGTCTTTCAATAATTACATTATATGACGATGCACAATCAGCAACAAGGAAATTTACCTTCTTGGTTATCTGCTATGGATATGTTCCAACGACCACTGGTAATGTGATGGTGCCTACCGGTTGCACCTTCATTCCTCCGAATCCCACCAATAATGAATTCACTGGTCGAAGCTGATCTTGTCCTAGCCTCATTTGTTGGAAGGCGGGGTAGTAAAGAATGTCCATAGAACTGTCATTGTCTATCAACACCCTCCTAGTCATGTAGTCAGAAATGAGTAGGGTGATGACTATCGCGTCATCGTGTGGGTGATGAAGTCGTCTACTTCCTCGTCCGTGAACGTAACGTCTGCTCGTCTGCTTCCCTCGTCTTAGGAGGTTGTCCTGACAGCTGGATGTTCTGCACCACTTTCAGGTATGTCTTCCTCGAGTGGATGACTGCGTTGTCGAGTTTCCTCATATAATTACCCTTATTTCTCCTAGTAGGGGTCGTGATGACTCTTCCAACTTAGCTTTTAGTTTCTCATCTCTTTGGTCTCGTCCAAGGAAGTTCCTTAGCTTTCCTTGTCTAATGAGATTCTCTTTTGTTGTTTCAAATCAAAGCACTCGTTCGTGTCATACCCGTGGTCTCTATGAAAGCGCGGCAGTATTTGCTCCTATTGTGTTTGTTAGGATCTCCTTTCATCTTATCCGGCCACTTCAAGGAAGGATCATCCTTGATCTGCATAAGAACCTACTCTAGTAGCATAGTCAGGGGTGTGTATTTGATTCCTCGCGAAGGAACTTGCCTTCTTACCATCCTTGTCTTTCCTCTCGTCTACCGAGCTTTTTTTTGACAAGGTCCCTGATTTAAGTAACGATGGTGGCCCGCTTCCGAGCGTTCTGCCCTTTTCTTTTCTTGGGTATGATAGTGTCCTCAGCATTCATGAAATTTTGGGCCGAATGGACGAGCTTGGCCATAGTCTGTGGTTCCTGCTCGTAGAGCTTATGAATGAACAAGTAGAATGACCCCATTGTGGAAAGAGGCCAATAATAACTTGTCATCCATTCGCCCACCGTCAAGGCTTCCTTATTAAACTGGGTAATAAAGGATTACAAACTACATTTTTCCCTTGCTCTATAGTCAGCAAACTAGAAGAGGATCGCGTGGCGTTGTCCTAATGAAATTATGACAAACAACTTACTCAACTCTTCAAACGATCCACCGAGTTTGGGGGTATTTTACTGAACCACACGCGTGCGGTCCCTTAATTGTAATGGGGAAAGCTCTGCACATAATCTCGTCTGGGACCTCTTGAAGGTGCATGGTCGTCTGAAAGTAGCAATGTGATCGCACAGGTCGCGATTTCCATCATACAATCCAAAGAAGGCATTTTGAATTTCGGAGGTAGGCGATGACTGTTGATGGAAGCTATGAAAGGGGAGTCGTTCGGTGAACCATATCATCCACTAGGTTTGCCCACCTCACATTTTCCTCATCTCATCCATGGCTTTTCTCATCTGGTCCATCTCTCTTTCAACTGTGGCACTCTTCTTGAAGTGGTACCCCTTGTCTGATTTTCGGACTCGACATTTTCTCCTCAATTCCTAAACTCTAGGCTTGCCCTCTGTGTGCCCATCTTGGCCCACCTCCTAAGGTGATCTCCCTATTCAACTCCTGATTCTAAGTGTCAGTTTGCCATAGAGGCAGCCAGGATTGTATTGTTAATAGAAGGCGGTTGCATGACAGGCACTGACCGCGCTTGCGAAGGGGATTGCTAGATGCATCCCTACTCTCCTGATGGCCTGACTAGTAGCCCTTGATCTTGTTTGAACCATTCAGCCTTTTGTCTGGGAAATGCTAATCCTCTACAGCAAAAAAGAGTCGAATGAAAAGAATAGTGAATAGTGTTTGTCCTTATAACGGCGCCAATGATTATGTGAAGAAAATCAGTAGGCTGGATGCTCCAGACTGAAAGGACTACTTGCTCATTGATGGCCTAGAAAAGAAAGAAAACCGATCAAAGGTGACCGGGGTGTTGGCCAAGAACCTCCGATGGCAAAGTTAGTTTTCTCTCTATATTTTCGGAGTTCAACTTTTGGGAAATATAAAGCGTACCTTTTCTGGTCTGAATGAGTGTTTATATATCTTAGGAATAGTTATTGGGATTGTAACCTCCCCTGGATTAAGGAGGTGCGAGGGTTCAGGGTAACTTCCACAACCATTTAGGAGAATATTTTCTCATACAACGATCACTAGAACTTATGCGTAGGTGTGGAGTGGTGAAATGTAGTCAGCAATTCCAAGTGAAAAGGTCTCGTCCAGGGGCCCTCTTGTGGACGAACCCTTAAGGACGAGGATGGGGGCTTTCTGGGGTGAGTGATGCGGGTCTGTTTTCATCCATGGACAACCATGGGCGTCAGTCTTATCTTGGTGCTTTCTTCTGGACGGCTGCTGGTGTAATGACCTTGGACGGTCTGGAGCCACTTTTCTTCATTCTCATCGTTATTATGCATATCACATAAAAGGGGACAAACCCACCTAGTAAAAACTTAAATCCACTACAAATACCCTATACGAAAATCAGTATAACTCAATATTCAGAATCCACGAGGTAGATTTCAACCCCGTGGAACTAAATAAATGTTTTGGATAATTTGGTGGATTTGAATAAAACTCAAAAGTTAAAAAAAATGACACCTTGGAGAGAATTAGGAAACTGCACATAATACAAAACCAGGTAAAAGACGTTAAACACTTACATCAAAAAATTCTTTAAGGATTCATCGTTAATGTAGCTAATGTATGTAACCCATAAACAAGAGAAATCATTCGACCTATATTTATTCACCTTTGTAGCAGATAACTGCATGCCTTCTGAGGGCAAAGAGATTTTTCTGAACTAGAATTGAACAAAATACTGCGTTTCTAATAGTAGCTTCTCTTATCGCTGTAAAGAAACTGATTAGGAAACCACGAGATAAGAATACCGTGTTTTTATAGGAATGCCAAGTCAAAAGTTTTCCATAACTGCATGACGTTTTTTACTATGATAAGTTCTCCTCACAGTTTTCCTCACTAAAAGTCCCTCAACCATGCAAAGAAAATAACAAAAATATTTATGCAATTGAAAACACATTTCAAACTATTTATTCATTATGGCTCAGTCCATTAAATGTACTTCTTCTAAACCATTGAAATAAACAAAAATTTCTCTGGGGCCCCGCTCCCCATAAAAGTGACTTGATTTTTAGAATTGGCTATGCAGAGGCCTAGAGTAAGATACTGACGAACAATAATGTAGAGAGGTTCAGCAAAAAAATTTATTTAGTATAGAAGAACAAAATAATAAAGCGGACAAAAAAAACTTACTTTTAGAAGGTTGTAATCCATAACCCTATCCATGTAAGTAGAGCATGACAAAGAGATTCCACCAGCTGCTCGTATGTACAGGCACTTGAAATACTAGTACGTACTCGTATGAATTTTGGATCTATTTTGAGGCATAAATTTTTGTGGACAAAAAGGAACTCATTAAGTGTCATTGCAATCATAATGGAGACAAATGAAAGTAGCAAGGGCCTTTCTTCCCAAGTCTAAATACCACCAGAAGACCAAATATTGTGCCAATAAACTTTGCAAATATAAGACTAGCAAAAACGCACTAAATGCTCTAAAATTAAAGAATTAAAATTCAAAAATAATTGACGAATTAGATTCTGGATTAGAATTTTATAGCTTTGGATAATTTTGTTTGATATATTTACAACAAATTTCAAGCGTTAGAGTTGATAAAAAATACTTTGGAGTTTGATGATATGGTACTGTTTAAACTTACACGTAAATATATGGTTATGTGTAAACATAAACATATGGTTATGTTTTTGCACCAACTTTTCTGTTGGCATCCCAATAAGTGCAGAGGCTCTGGGTACTGATTTACATAAATATTCATCAAATCAAACTAAAAGACAAGAAAACATAAGAATAAATCAGTTTGACCAAAGACCACCGACTACGTGGTAGGCTTTGGGGAGCATCTCGTCTAATGGGTTGGGAAATTAAATTATACCCAAAAATGTTAATAGTTATTATGCATATCACATAAAAGGGGAGAAACCCACCTAGTAAAAACTTAAATCCACTACCAGATACCCTATACGATAATCAGTATAACTCAATATTCAAAATCCACGAGGTAGATTTCAACCCCGTGGAATGAATTACTAAGTAAATGTTTAGGATAATTTCGGTAAAATTTGAATAAAACTCAAAAGTTAAAAAAAAAAATGACACACCGGAGAGAATTAGGAGACCGCAAATAATACAAAACAAGGTAAAAAACGTTAAACACTAACATCTATAAAATTCTTGAAGGACTTCGTTCGTTAATGTAGATAACGTATGTAACCCTATAAAAACTAGAGAAATCATTCAACCTATATTTATTTGACCTTTGTAGCAGATAACTGCATGCCTTCTGACGGCATAGAGATTTTTCTGAACTAGGATTGAACAAAATATTGCGTTTCTAAAAGTAGCTTCTCTCATCGCTCTAAAGAAATGATTAGGAAACCATGAGATAAGAATACTATGTTTGATAAGGAATGCCAAGTCTCAAATTTTCCATAACTTCAAGAAGTTTTTAATAATAAGTTCTCCTTACAATTTTCCTCGCTAAAAGTCCCTTACCCATGCAAAGAAAATAACAAAAATATTGTGCAATTGAAAACACATTTCAAAAATTTATATTCATTATGCTAAGTCCACTAAATATACTTCTAAACCATTCAAAATATACTAAAATTTCTCTGGCGGCCCCGCTGCCCATAAAAGTGACTTGCATTTTTAGAATTGGCTATGCAGAGGCCTAGAGTAAGATACTGACGAACAATAATGTAGAGCGGTTCAGCAAAAAAATTTATTTAGTATAGAAGAACAAAATAATAAAGCGGAAAAAAATGAAACTTACTTTTAGAAGGGTGTAATCCATAACCCATATCCATGTAAGTAGAGCATGACAAAGAGATTCCACCAGTTGCCCGTATGTACAGGGCACTTGAAATACTAGTACGTAATCGTATGAATTTTGGATCTATTTTGAGGCATAAATTTTTGTGGACAAAAAGGAACTCATTAAGTGTCATTGCAATCATAATGGAGACAAATGAAAGTAGCAAGGGCCTTTCTTCCCAAGTCTAAATACCACGAGAAGACCAAATATTGTGCCAATAAACTTTGCAAATATAAAGACTAGCAAAAACGCACTAAATGCTCTAAAATTAAAGAATTAAAATTCAAAAATAATTGACGAATTAGATTCTGGATTAGAATTTTATAGTTTTGGATAATTTTGTTTGATATTATTTACAACAAATTCAAGCGTTAGAGTTGATAAAAAATACTTTGGAGTTTGATGATGTGGTACTTTTTAAACTTACACGTAAATATATGGTTATGTGTAAACATAAACATATGGTTACGTTTTTGCACCAACTTTTGTTGGCATCCCAATAAGTGCAGAGGCTCTGGGTACTGATTTACATAAATATTCATCAAATCAAACTAAAAGACAAGAAAACATAAGAGTAAATCAGTTTGACCAAAGACCACCGACTACGTGGTAGGCTTTAGGGAGCATCTCGTCTAATGGGTTGGGAAATTAAATTATACACAAAAACGTTAATAGTTATATGCATATCACATAAAAGGGGAGAAACCCACCTAGTAAAAACTTAAATCCACTACCAGATACCCTATACGATAATCAGTATAACTCAATATTCACAATCCACGAGGTAGATTTCAACCCCGTGGAATGAATTACTAAGTAAATGTTTAGGATAATTTCGGTGAAATTTGAATAAAACTCAAAAGTTAAAAAAAAAAATGACACCCCGGAGAGAATTAGGAGACCGCAAATAATACAAAACAAGGTAAAAAACGTTAAACACTAACATCTAAAAAATTCTTTAAGGACTTCGTTCGTTAATGTAGCTAACGTATGTAACCCTATAAAAACTAGAGAAATCATTCAACCTATATTTATTCGACCTTTGTAGCAGATAGCTGCATGCCTTCTGATGGATAGAGATTTTTCTGAACTAGGATTGAACAAAATATTGCGTTTCTAACAGTAGCTTCTCTCATCGCTCTAAAGAAACTGATTAGAAAACCATGAGATAAGAATACTGTTGTTTGATAAGGAATGCCAAGTCTCAAATTTTCCATAACTTCAAGAAGTTTTTTACTATAATAACTTCTCCTACAATTTTCCTCGTTAAAGTCCTTACCCATGCAAAGAAAATAACAAAAATATTTGCGCAATTGAAAACACATCAAAAACTATTTATTTCATTATGCCTAAGTCCACTAAATATACTTAAAACATTCAAAATATACTAAAATTTCTCTGGCGGCCCCGCTGCCCATAAAAGTGACTTGCATTTTTAGAATTGGCTATGCAGAGGCCTAGAGTAAGATACTGACGAACAATAATGTAGAGCGGTTCAGCAAAAAAATTTATTTAGTATAGAAGAACAAAATAATAAAGCGGAAAAAAATGAAACTTACTTTTAGAAGGGTGTAATCCATAACCCATATCCATGTAAGTAGAGCATGACAAAGAGATTCGACCAGCTGCCCGTATGTACAGGGCACTTGAAATACTAGTACGTATCGTATGAATTTTGGATCTATTTTGAGGCATAAATTTTTGTGGACAAAAAGGAACTCATTAAGTGTCATTGCAATCATAATGGAGACAAATGAAAGTAGCAAGGGCCTTTCTTCCCAAGTCTAAATACCACCAGAAGACCAAATATTGTGCCAATAAACTTTGCAAATATAAAGACTAGCAAAAACGCACTAAATGCTCTAAAATTAAAGAATTAAAATTCAAAAATAATTGACGAATTAGATTCTGGATTAGAATTTTATAGTTTTGGATAATTTTGTTGGATATTATTTACAACAAATTTCAAGCGTTAGAGTTGATAAAAAATACTTTGGAGTTTGATGATATGGTACTGTTTAAACTTACACGTAAATATATGGTTATGTGTAAACATAAACATATGGTTACGTTTTTGCACCAACTTTTCTGTTGGCATCCCAATAAGTGCAGAGGCTCTGGGTACTGATTTACATAAATATTCATCAAATCAAACTAAAAGACAAGAAAACATAAGTAAATCAGTTTGACCAAAGACCACCGACTACGTGGTAGGCTTTAGGGAGCATCTCGTCTAATGGGTTGGGAAATTAAATATACACAAAAGTTAATAGTTATTATGCATATCACATAAAAGGGGAGAAACCCACCTAGTAAAAACTTAAATCCACTACCAGATACCCTATACGATAATCAGTATAACTCAATATTCACAATCCACGAGGTAGATTTCAACCCCGTGGAATGAATTACTAAGTAAATGTTTAGGATAATTTCGGTGAAATTTGAATAAAACTCAAAAGTTAAAAAAAAAAAAAAAAATGACACCCCGGAGAGAATTAGGAGACCGCAAATAATACAAAACAAGGTAAAAAACGTTAAACACTAACATCTAAAAAATTCTTTAAGGACTTCGTTCGTTAATGTAGCTAACGTATGTAACCCTATAAAAACTAGAGAAATCATTCAACCTATATTTATTCGACCTTTGTAGCAGATAGCTGCATGCCTTCTGATGGCATAGAGATTTTTCTGAACTAGGATTGAACAAAATATTGCGTTTCTAACAGTAGCTTCTCTCATCGCTCTAAAGAAACTGATTAGAAAACCATGAGATAAGAATACTGTTGTTTGATAAGGAATGCCAAGTCTCAAATTTCCCATAACTTCAAGAAGTTTTTTACTATAATAACTTCTCCTTACAATTTTCCTCGTTAAAGGTTCCTTACCCATGCAAAGAAAATAACAAAAATATTTGCGCAATTGAAAACACATTTCAAACTATTTATATTCATTATGCCTAAGTCCACTAAATATACTTCTAAACCATTCAAAATATACTAAAATTTCTCTGGCGGCCCCGCTGCCCATAAAAGTGACTTGCATTTTTAGAATTGGCTATGCAGAGGCCTAGAGTAAGATACTGACGAACAATAATGTAGAGCGGTTCAGCAAAAAAATTTATTTAGTATAGAAGAACAAAATAATAAAGCGGACAAAATTGAAACTTACTTTTAGAAGGGTGTAATCCATAACCCATATCCATGTAAGTAGAGCATGACAAAGAGATTCGACCAGTTGCCCGTATGTACAGGGCACTTGAAATACTAGTACGTAATCGTATGAATTTTGGATTATTTTGAGGCATAAATTTTTGTGGACAAAAAGGAACTCATTAAGTGTCATTGCAATCATAATGGAGACAAATGAAAGTAGCAAGGGCCTTTCTTCCCAAGTCTAAATACCACCAGAAGACCAAATATTGTGCCAATAAACTTTGCAAATATAAAGACTAGCAAAAACGCACTAAATGCTCTAAAATTAAAGAATTAAAATTCAAAAATAATTGACGAATTAGATTCTGATTAGAATTTTATAGTTTTGGATAATTTTGTTTGATATTATTTACAACAAATTTCAAGCGTTAGAGTTGATAAAAAATACTTTGGAGTTTGATGATGTGGTACTGTTTAAACTTACACGTAAATATATGGTTATGTGTAAACATAAACATATGGTTACGTTTTTGCACCAACTTTTCTGTTGGCATCCCAATAAGTGCAGAGGCTCTGGGTACTGATTTACATAAATATTCATCAAATCAAACTAAAAGACAAGAAAACATAAGAGTAAATCAGTTTGACCAAAGACCACCGACTACGTGGTAGGCTTTAGGGAGCATCTCGTCTAATGGGTTGGGAAATTAAATTATACACAAAAACATTAATAGTTATTATGCATATCACATAAAAGGGGAGAAACCCACCTAGTAAAAACTTAAATCCACTACCAGATACCCTATACGATAATCAGTATAACTCAATATTCACAATCCACGAGGTAGATTTCAACCCCGTGGAATGAATTACTAAGTAAATGTTTAGGATAATTTCGGTGAATTTGAATAAAACTCAAAAGTTAAAAAAAAAAAATGACACCCCGGAGAGAATTAGGAGACCGCAAATAATACAAAACAAGGTAAAAAACGTTAACACTAACATCTAAAAAATTCTTTAAGGACTTCGTTCGTTAATGTAGCTAACGTATGTAACCCTATAAAAACTAGAGAAATCATTCAACCTATATTTATTCGACCTTTGTAGCAGATAGCTGCATGCCTTCTGATGGCGAGATAGAGATTTTTCTGAACTAGGATTGAACATATTGCGTTTCTAACAGTAGCTTCTCTCATCGCTCTAAAGAAACTGATTAGAAAACCATGAGATAAGAATACTGTTGTTTGATAAGGAATGCCAAGTCTCAAATTTTCCATAACTTCAAGAAGTTTTTTACTATAATAACTTCTCCTTACAGTTTTCCTCGCTAAAAGTCCTTACCCATGCAAAAAATAACAAAAATATTTGTGCAATTGAAAACACATTTCAAAATATTTATATTCATTATGCTAAGTCCACTAAATATACTTTTAAACCATTCAAAATATACTAAAATTTCTCTGGCGGCCCCGCTGCCCATAAAAGTGACTTGCATTTTTAGAATTGGCTATGCAGAGGCCTAGAGTAAGATACTGACGAACAATAGTAGAGCGGTTCAGCAAAAAAATTTATTTAGTATAGAAGAACAAAATAATAAAGCGGAAAAAAATGAAACTTACTTTTAGAAGGGTGTAATCCATAACCCATATCCATGTAAGTAGAGCATGACAAAGAGATTCGACCAGTTGCCCGTATGTACAGGGCACTTGAAATACTAGTACGTAATCGTATGAATTTTGGATCTATTTTGAGGCATAAATTTTTGTGGACAAAAAGGAACTCATTAAGTGTCATTGCAATCATAATGGAGACAAATGAAAGTAGCAAGGGCCTTTCTTCCCAAGTCTAAATACCACCAGAAGACCAAATATTGTGCCAATAAACTTTGCAAATATAAGACTAGAAAAACGCACTAAATGCTCTAAAATAAAGAATTAAAATTCAAAAATAATTGACGAATTAGATTCTGGATTAGAATTTTATAGTTTTGGATAATTTTGTTTGATATTATTTACAACAAATTTCAAGCGTTAGAGTTCATAAAAAATACTTTGGAGTTTGATGATATGGTACTGTTTAAACTTACACGTAAATATATGGTTATGTGTAAACATAAACATATGGTTACGTTTTTGCACCAACTTTTTGTTGGCATCCCAATAAGTGCAGAGGCTCTGGGTACTGATTTACATAAATATTCATCAAATCAAACAAAAGACAAGAAAACATAAGTGTAAATCAGTTTGACCAAAACCACCGACTACGTGGTAGGCTTTAGGGAGCATCTCGTCTAATGGGTTGGAAATTAAATATACCAAAAACGTTAATAGTTATTATGCATATCACATAAAAGGGGAGAAACCCACCTAGTAAAAACTTAAATCCACTACCAGATACCCTATACGATAATCAGTATAACTCAATATTCACAATCCACGAGGTAGATTTCAACCCCGTGGAATGAATTACTAAGTAAATGTTTAGGATAATTTCGGTGAAATTTGAATAAAACTCAAAAGTTAAAAAAAAAAAAAATGACACCCCGGAGAGAATTAGGGACCGCAAATAATACAAAACAAGGTAAAAAACGTTAAACACTAACATCTAAAAAATTCTTTAAGGACTTCGTTCGTTAATGTAGCTAACGTATGTAACCCTATAAAAACTAGAGAAATCATTCAACCTATATTTATTCGACCTTTGTAGCAGATAGCTGCATGCCTTCTGATGGCATAGAGATTTTTCTGAACTAGGATTGAACAAAATATTGCGTTTCTAACAGTAGCTTCTCTCATCGCTCTAAAGAAACTGATTAGAAAACCATGAGATAAGAATACTGTTGTTTGATAAGGAATGCCAAGTCTCAAATTTTCCATAACTTCAAGAAGTTTTTTACTATAATAACTTCTCCTTACAATTTTCCTCGTTAAAGTTCCTTACCCATGCAAGAAAATAACAAAAATATTTGCGCAATTGAAAACACATTTCAAACTATTTATATTCATTATGCCTAAGTCCACTAAATATACTTCTAAACCATTCAAAATATACTAAAATTTCTGGCGGCCCCGCTGCCCATAAAAGTGACTTGCATTTTTAGAATTGGCTATGCAGAGGCCTAGAGTAAGATACTGACGAACAATAATGTAGAGCGGTTCAGCAAAAAAATTATTTAGTATAGAAGAACAAAATAATAAAGCGGAAAAAAATGAAACTTACTTTTAGAAGGGTGTAATCCATAACCCATATCCATGTAAGTAGAGCATGACAAAGAGATTCGACCAGTTGCCCGTATGTACAGGGCACTTGAAATACTAGTACGTAATCGTATGAATTTTGGATCTATTTTGAGGCATAATTTTTGTGGACAAAAAGGAACTCATTAAGTGTCATTGCAATCATAATGGAGACAAATGAAAGTAGCAAGGGCCTTTCTTCCCAAGTCTAAATACCACCAGAAGACCAAATATTGTGCCAATAAACTTTGCAATATAAAGACTAGCAAAAACGCACTAAATGCTCTAAAATTAAAGAATTAAAATTCAAAAATAATGACGAATTAGATTCTGGATTAGAATTTTATAGTTTTGGATAATTTTGTTGGATATTATTTACAACAAATTTCAAGCGTTAGAGTTGATAAAAAATACTTTGGAGTTTGATGATATGGTACTGTTTAAACTTACACGTAAATATATGGTTATGTGTAAACATAAACATATGGTTACGTTTTTGCACCAACTTTTCTGTTGGCATCCCAATAAGTGCAGAGGCTCTGGGTACTGATTTACATAAATATTCATCAAATGAAACTAAAAGACAAGAAAACATAAGAGTAAATCAGTTTGACCAAAGACCACCGACTACGTGGTAGGCTTTGGGGAGCATCTCGTCTAATGGGTTGGGAAATTAAATTATACCCAAAAATGTTAATAGTTATTATGCATATCACATAAAAGGGGAGAAACCCACCAAGTAAAAACTTAAATCCACTACCAGATACCCTATACGATAATCAGTATAACTAAATATTCACAATCCACGAGGTAGATTTCAACCCCGTGGAATGAATTACTAAGTAAATGTTTAAGATAATTTCGGTGAAATTTGAATAAATCTCAAAAGTTTTAAAAAAAAAAAAATGACACCCCGGAGAGAATTAGGAGACCGCAAATAATACAAAACAAGGTAAAAAACGTTAAACACTAACATCTATAAAATTCTTTAAGGACTTCATTCGTTAATGTAGCTACCGTATGTAACCCTATAAAAACTAGAGAAATCATTCAACCTATATTTATTGGACCTTTGTAGTAGATAACTGCATGCCTTCTGACGGCATAAAGATTTTTTTGAACTAGGATTGAACAAAATATTGCGTTTCTAACAGTAGCTTCTCTCATCGCTCTAAAGAAATTGATTAGGAAACCATGAGATAAGAATACTATTGTTTGATAAGGAATGCCAAGTCTCAAATTTTCCATAACTTCAAGAAGTTTTTTACTATAATAAGTTCTCCTTACAGTTTTCCTCGCTAAAAGTCCCTTACCCATGCAAAGAAAATAACAAAATATTTGTGCAATTGAAAACACATTTCAAACAATTTATATTTCATTATGGCTAAGTCCACTAAATATACTTTTAAACCATTCAAAATAAACTAAAATTTCTCTGGCGGCCCCGCTCCCCATAAAAGTGACTTGCATTTTTAGAATTGGCTATGCAGAGGCCTAGAGTAAGATACTGACGAACAATAATGTAGAAGGGTTCAACAAATAAATTTATTTAGTATAGAAGATCAAAATAATAAAGCGGACAAACATGAAACTTACTTTTAGAAGGGTGTAATCCATAACCCATATCCATGTAAGTAGAGCATGACAAAGAGATTCCACCAGCTGCTCGTATGTACAGGGCACTTGAAATACTAGTACGTAATCGTATGAATTTTGGATCTATTTTGAGGCATAAATTTTTGTGGACAAAAAGGAACTCATTAAGTGTCATTGCAATCATAATGGAGACAAATGAAAGTAGCAAGGGCCTTTCTTCCCAAGTCTAAATACCACCAGAAGACCAAATATTGTGCCAATAAACTTTGCAAATATAAAGACTAGCAAAAACGCACTAAATGCTCTAAAATTAAAGAATTAAAATTCAAAAATAATTGACGAATTAGATTCTGGATTAGAATTTTATAGTTTTGGATAATTTTGTTCGATATTATTTACAATAAATTTCAAGCGTTAGAGTTGATAAAAAATACTTTGGAGATTGATGATATGGTACTGTTTAAACTTAACGTAAATATATGGTTATGTGTAAACATAAACATATGGTTACGTTTTTGCACCAACTTTTCTGGGCATCCCAATAAGTGCAGAGGCTCTGGGTACTGATTTACATAAATATTCATCAAATCAAACTAAAACACAGGAAAACATAAGAGTAAATCAGTTTGACCAAGGACCACCAGCTACGTGGTAGGCTTTAGGGAGCATCTCGTCGAATGGGTTGGAAATTAAATTATATGCAAAAATGTTAATAGTTATTATGCATATCACATAAAAGGGGAGAAACCCACCTAGTAAAAACTTAAATCCACTACCAGATACCCTATACGATAATCAGTATAACTCAATATTCACAATCCACGAGGTAGATTTCAACCCCGTGGAATGAATTACTAAGTAAATGTTTAGGATAATTTCGGTGAAATTTGAATAAAACTCAAAAGTTAAAAAAAAAAAAAGACACCCCGAAGAGAATTAGGAGACCGCAAATAATACAAAACAAGGTAAAAAACGTTAAACACTTACATCTAAAAAATTCTTTAAGGACTTCGTTCGTTAATGTAGCTACCGTATGTAACCCTATAAAAACTAGGAAATCATTCAACCGATATTTATTCGACCTTTGTAGCAGATACTGCATTCCTGCTGATGGCATAGAGATTTTTCTGAAATAGGATTGAACAAAATATTCGTTTCTAACAGTAGCTTCTCTCATCGCTGTAAAGAAACCGATTAGAAAACCATGAGATAAGAATACTGTTGTTTGATAAGGAATGCCAAGTCTCAAATTTTCCATAACTTCAAGAAGTTTTTTACTATAATAACTTCTCCTTACAATTTTCCTCGTTAAAAGTCCTTACCCATGCAAAGAAAATAACAAAAATATTATGCAATTGAAAACACATTTCAAATATTATCTTTCATTATGCCAGTCTAAATATACTTCTAAACCATTCAAAATAAACTAAAATTTTCTCTATTGGCCCCGCTCCCCATAAAAGTGACTTGCATTTTTAGAATTGCTATGCAGAGGCCTAGAGTAAGATACTAACGAACTATAATGTGAATGGGTCAACAAATAAATTTATTTTGGATAGAAGACAAAATAATAAAGCGGACAAATATGAAACTTACTTTTAGAAGGGTGTAATCCATAACCCATATCCATGTAAGTAGAGCATGACAAAGAGATTCGACCAGTTGCCCGTATGTACAGGGCACTTGAAATACTAGTACGTATCGTATGAATTTTGGATCTATTTTGAGGCATAAATTTTTGTGTACAAAAAGGAACTCATTAAGTATCATTGCAATCATAATGGAGACAAATGAAAATAGCAAGGGCCTTTCTTCCAAAGTCTAAATACCACCAGAAGACCAAATATTGTGCCAATAAACTTTGCAAATATAAAGACTAGCAAAAACGCACTAAATGCTCTAAAATTAAGGAATTAAAATTCAAAAATAATTGACGAATTAGATTCAGGATTAGAATTTTATAGTTTTGAATAATTTTGTTGATATTATTTACAACAAATTTCAAGCATTAGAGTTGATAAAAAATACTTTGGAGTTTGATGATATGGTACTGTTTAAACTTAACGTAAATATATGGGTTAAAACATATGGTTACGTTTTGGCACCAACTTTTCTGTTGGCATCCAAGAGTGCAGAGGCTCTGGGTACTAATTTAGATAAATATTCATCAAATCAGACCAAAACACAAGGAAACATAAGTGTAAATCAGTTTGACCATAGACCACCGACTACGTGGTAGGCTTTAGGGAGCATCTCGTCTAATGGGTTGGAAAATTAAATTATATGCAAAAATGTTAATAGTTATTATGCATATCACATAAAAGGGGAGAAACCCACCTAGTAAAAACTTAAATCCACTACCAGATACCCTATATGATAATCAGTATAACTCAATATTCAGAGTCCAGGAGGTAGATTTCAACCCCGTGGAATGAATTACTAAGTAAATGTTTAGGATAATTTCGGTGAAATTTGAATAAAACTCAAAAGTTAAAAAACAAAATGATACCCCGAAGTGAATTAGGAGACCACAAATAATACAAAACAAGGTAGAAAACGTTAAACACTTACATCTAAAAAATTCTTTAAGGATTTTGTTCGTTAATGTTGCTACCGTACATAACCCTATAAAAACTAGAGAAATCATTCAACCTATATTTATTCGACCTTTGTAGCAGATAACTGCATTCCTACTGATGGCATAGATATTTTTCTGAAATAGGATTGAACAAAATATTCCGTTTCTAACAGTAGCTTCTCTCATCGCTGTAAAGAAACCGATTAGGAAACCATGAGATAAGAATACTGTTGTCTGATAAGGAATGCCAAGTCTCAAATTTTCCATAACTTCAAGAAGTTTTTTACTATAATAACTTCTCCTTACAATTTTCCTTGTTAAAAGTTCCTTACCCATGCAAAGAAAATAACAAAAATATTTATGCAATTGAAAACACATTTCAAACTATTTATCTTTCATTATGCCTAAGTCCATTAAATATACTTCTAAACCATTCAAAATAAACTAAATTTTCTCTATTGGCCCCGCTCCCTATAAAAGTGACTTGCATTTTTAGAATTTGCTATGCAGAGGCCGGGAGTAAGATACTAACGAACTATAATGTCGAATGGGTCAACAAATAGATTTATTTAGGATAGAAGAACAAAATAATAAAGCGGACAAATATGAAACTTACTTTTAGAAGGGTGTAATCCATAACCCATATCCATGTAAGTAGAGCATGACAAAGAGATTCGACCAGTTGCCCGTATGTACAGGGCACTTGAAATACTAGTACGTAATCGTATGAATTTTGGATCTATTTTGAGGCATAAATTTTTGTGTACAAAAAGGAACTCATTAAGTATCATTGCAATCATAATGGAGACAAATGAAAATAGCAAGGGCCTTTCTTCCAAAGTCTAAATACCACCAGAAGTCCAAATATTGTGCCAATAAACTTTGCAAATATAAAGACTAGCAAAAATGCACTAAATGCTCTAAAATTAAGGAATTAAAATTCAAAAATAATTAACGAATTAGATTCAGGATTAGAATTTTATAGTTTTGAATAATTTTGTTTGATATTATTTACAACAAATTTCAAGCATTAGAGTTGATAAAAAATACTTTGGAGTTTGATGATATGGTACTGTTTAAACTTCAACGTAAATATACGGTTAAACATATGGTTACGTTTTGGCACCAACTTTTCTGGAGGCATCCAAAGAAGTGCAGAGGCTCTAGGTACTGATTTAGATGAATATTCATCAAATCAGACCAAAACACAAGGAAACATAAGTGTAAATCAGTTTGACCATAGACCACCGACTACGTGGTAGGCTTTAGGGAGCATCTCGTCTAATGGGTTGGGAAATTAAATTATATACGAAAACGTTAATAGTTGTTATGCATATCACATAAAAGGGGACAAACCCACCTAGTAAAAACTTAAATCCACTACCAAATACCCTATACGATAATCAATATAACTCAATATTCAGAATCCACGAGGTACATTTCAACTCCGTGGAATGAATTACTAAGTAAATGTTTAGGATAATTTCGATGAAATTTGAATAAAACTCAAAAGTTAAAAAAAAAATGATACCTCGGAGAGAATTAGGAGACTGTAAATAATACAAAACAAGGTAAAAAACGTTAAACACTTACATCAAAAAATTATTTAAGGATTTTCGTTCGTTGTGTAGCTGACGTACGTAACCCAATAAAAACTATAGAAATTATTCGACCTATATTTATTCGACCTTTGTAGCAAATAACTGCATGCTTTCTGATGGCATAATGATTTTTCTAAACTAGGATTGAACAAAATATTGCGTGTCTAACAGTAGCTTGTCTCATCGCTGTACAAACTGATTAGGAAATCACGAGATAAGAATACCGCTGTTTTATCTGGAATGCCAAGTCTCAAATTTTCCATAACTTCATGAAGTTTTTTCCTATAATAAGTTCTCCTTACAGTTTTCCTCGCTAAAAGACCCTTACCCATGCAAATAAAATAACCAAAATATTTATGCAATTGAAAACACATTTCAAACTATTTATATTTCATTATGGCTAAGTCCATTAAATATACTTCTAAACCATTCAAAATAAACTAAAATTTCTCTGGTGGCCCCACTCCCTATAAAAGTGACTTGCATTTTTAGAATTGGCCATGCATGGCCTGGAGTAAGATACTGACGAACTATAATGTCGAAGGGGTCAACAAATAGATTTATTTTGGATAGAAAAACAAAATAATAAAGCGGAAAAATATGAAACTTACTTTTAGATGGGTGTAACGCATAACCCATATCCATGTAAGTAGAGCACGACAAAGAGATTCAACCAATTGCCCGTATGTACTGGGCACTTGAAATACTAGTACGTACTCGTATGAATTTTTGATCCATTTCGAGGCTGAAATTTTTGTGGACAAAAAGGAACTCGTTAAGTACCTTTGCAATCATAATGGAGACAAATGAAAATAGCAAGGGCATTTCTTCCCAAGTCTAAATACCACTAGAAGACCAAATATTGTGCCAATAAACTTTGCAAATATAGAGACTAGCAAAAACGCACTAAATGCTCTAAAATTAAGGAATAAAAATTCAAAAATAATTAACGAATTAGATTCTGGATTAGAATTTTATAGTTTTGGATAATTTTGTTTGATATTATTTACAACAAATTTCAAGCGCTAGAGTTGATAAAAAATACTATGGAGTTTGATGATATGGTACTGTTAAAACTTAAACGTAAATATATGGTTATGTGTAAACATAAACATATGGTTACGTTTTTGCACCAACTTTCTAGAGGCATCCCAAGAAGTGCAGAGGCTCTGGGCACTAATTTACATAAATATTCATCAAATCAGACTAAACCACAAGAAAACATAAGAGTAAATTAGTGTGAACATAGACCACCAACAACCTAGCAGGCTTTAGGGAGCATCTCATCTAATTGGTTGGGAAATTAAGTTATATACAAAAATCTTAATAGTTATTATACGTATCACATAAAAGAGGAGAAACCCACCTAGCAAAAACTCAAATCCACTCCCGAATACCATATATGATAATCAGTATAACTCAATATTCAAAATCCACGTGGTTGATTTCAATCCCGTGGAATGAATTACTACTAATGTTTAGGATAACTTGGGTGACATTCAAATAAAACTCAAAAGTGAAAAAAAAAAAAAAAGACACCTTGGAGAGAATTAGGAGGCCGCACATAATACAAAACAAGGTAAAAAATATTAAACACTTACATACAAAAAATTCTTTAAGGATTTCATTCGTTAATGTAGCTAACGTACACAACCCTATAAAAACTGAGAAATCATTCAACCTATATTTTTTGACCTTATTAGTTGATAACTGCATGCTTTCTGTTGGCATAGAGATTTTTCTGAATTAGGATTGAACAAAATATTGTGTTCCTAACGGTAGCTTCCCTCATCGATGTAAAGAAATTGATTAGGAAACCACGAGATAATAATACCGTTGTTTTATCAGGATTGCCAAGGCTCAAATTTTTCATAACTGCATGAAGTTTATTCTTATAATAAGTTCTCCTTATAGTTTTCCTTGCTAAAAGTCCCTTACCCTGGCAAAGAAAAAAAAAATTATGCAAATGAAAACACTTTTCAAAATATTTATATTTCATTATGGCTAAGTCCATTAAATATACTTCTAAACCATTCGAAATAAACTAGAATTTCTCTGTAAATCCCACTTTTTAAGTGTAAATAGAATTTTAATAGACATAAACGCATGGTTATGTTTGTCACCAACTTTTCTAAAATTCACACGAATCAAAAAGTTTGATCCCTAATTGGTACATGTTGTTACTCCTCCACCCATAGCTCTATATCTTGTTGGGTAGGATTCTATGCTCAAGATCCAGGGAACTGTCCCATATTTATTTGGATAGCCTGTATCATAATATATGTGGCCTCCCTCCCCATAAAAGGACTGCATGTATGTGCAAGTACTTAGGCCTTCAACTGGTTTGTTAGTGGGTTGAATCTCAATCTTACTTACGGGGCTCCAACTTAAACTTGGTTATCCTCACTCAAGCTCTGAACTCTCACCAATTTCCTTACTTCTTCCCTCTTTTTCCTAGTTTCTCTCTTATCACTCTCCTTCCCGATGACCTATGGCCTAGACCTCCTTTTATACCCCTTCGTGAGTAGGGTGGCCATCATTTTTATTCCCACTCACTCACGTATTCCCACATCTCCCAGAATCCCAAGTGATCCTCACGAATTTAGAGGGTTCCCTTGGAACTTGTTCCAAACGTCGATTAAGGCTCGGTAGTGGATTCTTTTCATAATCATTGGCTCTCGGTTACCAACCTCCTTCGGACCGTGTATTGAATTTCTTCATGACTATTTCAGATCCCCTATTCCAAAAGGACCCCTCAGGTAGGGCCGTGCTAAACTCTCAGTGCTCGGCTAGTGGTCGGGTTCAATATGAGGAAGCCCGAGGTAGCCTTTTCATTGTATCCCAGACTCACTACATCTAATAGGCCCTAGGCTTTGCTTGTATAGTCGGCCCAGTCCATCAGGCCCTATTCACCCACAATAGCCCTCCACGATTCTATTTTTGCGAAGTAGGGATAAGATCGTGGTCTGGTTGTTTTATGATCGAGGTGCTGGTTCCAACTCAACCCTTGGGAAGGAGTGTGTGCATCTTCGATGGACCATCTTTTAACGCGATCAATTGGATAGCTGCCCTATCTAGAAAAGAGTGTGGTAAGGTTTGGTGCATCCAACGGTCCAGATAATCTAACGCTTCGTTTACTGAAGCACGCATGGTGCGTAATAATGACCCACATTCTTTTCTTTTCTCTTTCCTTTTGTCTTTTACTTACTCTAGTGTTGTCATCCTCTCTACGTTCCCAAGTTCTCACCTTCCTTGAGAGACCTCATTCCCTCCTTCTTAAGGAAGAATTCTGGAAGTCTTTGTCTGTTCTCCCATTTCAACTTATATTTCAACAACATGCCTTTTTCTCATCTTTTAGAAATTAGGGAAAATGTCGCATCATTCAAGGCTATGTTTAACATCCCTCAAGATGTAGAAATTTCATATTGTGATGAGGGTGATATAGAAGACCAAAGGCGTCCACACCTAGCGTTCTTCCCCTTAATGTCTATTCTAAAGGGCAGGGTTAGTTTCCCAATAGACCCCTTTTTGCTTAAGACTCTTAGATTCTACGATTTAAGCCCTGACCAATGCCTGAATAACTTTTATAGGGTAGTGAGTTGCGTGGCTCGTCCGAACCGATTGTAGGGTTTGAGCCTTACCCATCATGACATTAACTTCATGTATTCCATTTGGGGGAGTTTACACCTTAAGTATTACCTTCAAACCTGGAGCACCATGGTCCGATTGATATCTTGCCTTCCTAATTCTAATAGGAATTCGGCAAGGGAATTTGTAAAGGTGAGCGGTAATTAGCTGAACGGAGAGTTGACTTGCCCGACCTTGCCTCTTAAAATAGGTCGGTTTCTCCTTCTCCTGTCCCCCAACCTTATTGTGACATTACTATCCTATAATTTATTTATACATGTGAACGGCACCAACTAACATAGATGCAATTTTACTTTATTTATTTTATAACTGAAGATAACTCTTAATCACAGTTTCCAAGAACTTCTGGCTGGATATCAACATTGTGTAGGTCAAGGAGCTTAACTTCATCCTCCGCTCCGAGATATTCGTGCACTACGACGGGTGGTTAAAGGCTTCCCACTAAATTTTGGGCTGCACACCCTCTTACACTAGCTACGAGGATTCGTCAAGCGCTCTCTTGGTCGGTAGCCCCTTACTGTCGTATTTGGACGTTTGGCTACCAGGCTTTTTGCCTCTAAGGCTTAATTCTGGGGAAGCCAAGCAGTTAGGTCCCCGACTAGTCAGACATGACTCCCTTAAGCCCTTCAAGATGATTCAGGAGACAGCGTCTTCCAAGGTCAGCTAGAGCACATTCTTGTGGAAGCCCCTCCCCGAGAAAACCCAGCGAAAGAAGGTCCAATCGCTGAAAAGAACATCCTTGTACATCCAGACCCTGCAATAGAAATGGTGAGAAAACGGTCAATGACTTTGGACCGTTGGTTTTTGAATGCACGAACTTCAGGGGGTTAAGCTTCCATCCAGTCAATCCCTCAGCAGACTACTCCTCCCATGCCCAAACAACAAAAGAAATGCCATAAAGGCACGGGCGAGGTTGTCACCCAAGAGAGCACTCCCCCAGCCACCCATTTATTGACTACAGCCTCAGGCTGATCATTTGTACCATTGACTAGTAAGACTTCCCAGGAGAAACAACCCCAGAGCCAATTGGCCATAATCGATTCACAAGTCACGACATCCTCCTTGAGTTCGGCCACCCCATGGGAGTGCACCTTCTAGCTGGCAGACAAGGCATTGTCCTCTAGTTCTTATGTCAGACCCTGGTGAAGCGGGGAGGGAGGTTAAGTATCCGACATCTTGGGGCACACCTTCTTGCTCCCGGCCAACATGGAGCACTATATTAGTTGCTAAGATGATGACTTGGTGCTCAAGTTGAAATGGCACACCATCACGGTAAGTTCCAGTTTGTCTCGAGTCTTTTAAATATCAAAAAAATAGCAAGTGTTACCTGTTGGTTCAGAATTATTTTAACTTGGTTTTTTGGTTACTTAGGTTGCCTAACTGACCTATGTGGTGAAGGGTCGGCTAAAGGACGCTCAAAAGGAGGCTGACAAAGAAAAATCCTTCAAGCAAGTGGCCGAGGCAAGCCTCAAAGAGAAGGTCTTGGGGCAAAATGTGATGGAACGATGTGCTACAACCGCTGAGAGAGCGTTGGAGCAAGCCAAGCAAAAGGCCACTGAGGCTCTCAACAAGCTCGAGGAGGCCGAGCTTATACTCGCTGAAACTACCAGCGTCCTCTCCGCCCGGGATAAGGAATTTTCCAATTATAAAGGGGGAGAAAAAGCCCAAAAGAAAAACTAGTACAACAACGGCTTCAAGCATGTCGAAACTCAACGAGCCCTATGATCTTTCAGGCCCAGAAGTTTGGGTACACGGAGGGATGGATGGCAGCAGTTAATGCTATCGGGCTCCCCAAAGAATCCCTGTTCTGGAAGGCAAACCAGGTGCCCTTGCTTAAGGACCCCGCAGTTGGAGTCCAAACCGAAAGGCAAGAAAAGGACAGTAGTGACGACAATGAAGGCGGCAAGAGCCCCGAATCTCGAGAGTTGTCACGGCATATTGACTCTCATGTGGTGGTGCTCGATGAAAAGTAGCCAAGGACTAAGGCTTCTGCTTCCAAACAGACTGCTTAGCCAATAGTGGCATTTGATATCTACTTAGCAACCCTCTAATCGTCTCGAACGCCCCTATCGCAAATCCCGTTGCCACAGTGACCCCAGGAGCTTAGACCCAGAGATATTTAAGTTGTTTTTGTTTTATTTACCTGCTGTTGTTCTCCTTTGTTTTGTATAAGATCAAGACATTAAATTCTATTTTCCAATGAATTAAGTTTATGTAGTACAAGATGTGGCCTTCTATTTATTTTTTGCATACTCCTATTGTTTAAGTGTGAACGTTCTGTACCGACTTGGGTATTTGGTCGTCAAGCCAAATTTAAAAATTGCAATAAGAATTTTGTTTAAGTGCTTTCATTCAACATTAACGTTTAAGATTCCAACCTCAGTTATCTAAGGTTTCAGACATCCGAAACTTAATGTCATAGTAATTACAGCACTAATGCAACCTAATACTTATGTTCAGAATACACCCTCATGGGAAGATTAAGATTCCCATTATCCCTTAAGAAGAAAAAGAAACGTAAGGTTTCCATCAAGTCGGTGACCGGGGTCAAGCCAAGGCCAAGGCCAAATTTCAATCCTTAGATAAAAACCATAAGGTTTCCATCTAGTCAGTGACTAGGGTCAGAAGGCTAGACTTCTATCCTTAGATAAAAACCATAAGGTTTCCATTTGGTCGATGACCGAGGTCAGCCAAGGCCATATTTTTGTCCTTAGATAAAAACCATAAGGGCACACACATCCGATTATACACTACTACAACTTCACACGGGGTAAATAAAGTGAATGTTCACTCTATTTCATTATCCTTGCCACCTTACAACTGCAAAAGATTAGTTTTTGGGACATATTACATTTATTGATAATACTTCCTGATGTTTTGAACATTCCACGGTCGGGGCAAGGATCTCTCCTCCAAGTCTTCCAAGTAATATGCACCCGCTTCTATTGTAGCAGTCACTCAGTAGGGTCCTTCTCAATTCGGTGCCAGCTTGCCTACATTCTAATCTTTCATACTCCCTATGGCTTTACGCAAAACGAGGTCCCCTGGCACAAATTCCCAAGGTTTTACATTCCTGTTGTACCCCTAGGCTAATCTTTGTTGATAATTAGCGAGTTGTATAGATACCATATCCCTTCACTCTTTTAGCCCATCCAAACTGCCAATCAACCCTTCGTCATTATGTCCTTGCTTAAAGTAGGCCACCCTTAGGCTCAACAAACTGATCTCGATAGGTACTATTACTTCAGTGCCATAAGTCATGGAGAAAGGTGTTTCACCCGTGGATCTCCTTGGGGTTGTTTGGTAGGCCCATACGACATTCGGTATCTTATCAACCTAGCCCCCTTTTGCTCCCTCTAATCTCTTCTTCAAACCGTTGACAATCGTCTTATTCGTCGCTTCGGCTTGCCCGTTATTCTGCGGGTATGATAGAGTTGAGTATCTATTGCTTATCCCAAGGTTGCTACAATAATCTTGAAAGACCTTATTATCAAACTGCAACCTGTCGTCGGACACAAGTGCTCGGGGAACTCCAAACTTGGTGATGATATTTTTCCATGCAAACCTTTTTACGACCATGTCCCTGATATTGGCCAAGGCATCGACTTCCACCCATTTTGTGAAATAGTCCATAGCCACTACCACATACTGCCGATTCCCTAAAGCCTTCAAGAAAAGCCTGATTAGATCCAGCCCCCACTAGGCAAATGGCAAAGGGCTAAAAACTAGGTTTAGATTCCCTCCAAGTTGGTGCAATATTAGAGCATGTACCTGGCATAGATCTCGCCTCTTCACATATTCCACCGCTTCCCTTTGTATATTTGGCCACCAAAACCCCTGAGTCATGGCTCGGTGGACGAGGGATCTTCCCCCTAAATGAATGCCATAGACCCCTTCATGAAGCTCGAATAATAACCCAACAGTTTTGCAGGAAGGTAGGCACAGTAGGTAAGGGTCCCCGAACAAGCATAGGTATAATTTTTTGTCATCAGATAGCCAAAAATGGGCAGTCATCCTCTGCACCTTCTTGGCTTCCTTCCCGTCCTCCGGTAGAGATCCGTCTGATAAAAATACTATATAGGGATCCATCTAGCTCGGCCCCTGCTCTGAAGTAGCTACTATTACCATCTATAGGTCTATTCTTGGTTGCTCTAAGGATTCTACCAATATCATTCGGGGAATCTCGTCACTTGAAGATGATGCCAATGTGGCTAAGGAGTCTACATGACTATCTTGGTTTCTTGGTATCCTATTCATAGTAACTTCTCTAAAACTGGAATGAATACTCTCAATCAACTTTAAGTACTGACGCACGCGCTGATCCTGAGCCTTAAAACTCCCGTCCACCTAATTAACCACTAATCGGGAATCTAAAAATACTTCTACCTCTTCCACCCCGAGCTTGCGTGCCGCTCACAGTCCGACAATAAGGGCTTTATACTTAGCCTCATTGTTCAAAGCCTTAAAACCTAGTCTAAGAGACTTCTCCAACCTTACACCTTCAGGTGACTCCAGGACAATCCCGACCCCCGAACCCCATGCATAGGACGCTTCATCAACATATACCTTCCATGGCCTAACTGTAACCTAGCATATAGTCAACAAAGTCTCGGGCGAGAGGGTGAATTCAACAACAAAGTCTACCAATACTTGCCCTTTAATTGAATTCTTTGGCTCATAGCGCACGTCAAACGTCCCCAGTCTTGCTCCCTACTTTACTATCCTCCTAGTGAAACCTGATCTTCTCAACAAGGATTGTAAAGGGTGCTCGGTCAGTACCCATATAGTTTTCTCGTAGCATGAACTAGGGCTAGCACAATTTTCTCCAGAGCTAGGTACCACATTTCCACATCCACTAAGGTTTTGCTAAGATAATGTATGGGATTTTGGACCCCTTAATGCTGTTTGATTAGAACCAGGCTCACTGCGTGGTCGGAGACTACCAAATACATATAAAGGTCTTCCCCGAGTTCTGGTTGGGATAGAATGTGCGGGCTAGCTAGATATGACTTCAAATCTTCAAAGGCCGCCTTACATTCCTCTGTCCATTAGAAACCCTTCCATTTTTTCAATAGCTGGTAGAACGCTCGGCATCGGTCCACCAATCTAGATATGAATCAGTTTAAGGCAGTAATTATACCAGTGAGTTTTTGTATTTCCTTAGGGTTTCTGGGAGGCTGTAGCTGCTAATCTGCAATAATCTAGTCGGGGTTCGCCTCTATACCCCGAATGGTTATCATGTAGCCCAAAAATTTACCAGATCCTACCCCGAAGGAACTCTTTTCAACGTTGAGGCGTAACTTGTACTGCCTTAGTATCTCAAATACTTCCACCAAATTCCTCACGTGTCCCGCACTGTCCTTCATTTTAATCACCATATCATCTATATACACTTCAACAGTTTTGCCGATCCCGTCCTTAAACATCCAGGTAACCATTCGCTGGTACATGTCCCCAGCATTCTTCAGTCTGAAAAGCATCACAATGTAATGATAGTTCCCCTTGGGCATAATGAAGGAAGTTTTCTGTTGATCCTCAAGAGCCAGAGCTATTTGAAAATACCCTTGGAAAGCATCCAAAAAGCTCATTATCTAGTGCTTGACCGTTACGTCCACCAATTGGTCTATCTTTGGCATCGAGAAAGGATCCTTCAGACATGCTCGGTGAAGATCGGTAAAGTCAATGCAAACCCTCCACTTTCCATTTTTCTCCTTCACAACCACCATGTCAGCTAACCATTCAAGAAAGAAAACCTCTTTAATATCCCCTGCCTGTTTTAATGTCTCCACCTCCTTCTTAACGGCCTCAACATGGGGTTTCGCAGCTCTCCTTGGCCTTTGCTTCTTTGGCAGGACTAAGGGGTCCATATTCAAGCGGTGCATGATAAAGGCTGGGTATACCCCGGGTACTTCCTACAGGCTCCAAGCAAACACATCCAGATTTCATACTAGTGACAACAAAATTTCCACTCGATCTTCTGTCGGCAGGTTCTTCCTAATCCGGAAGTATCTATCGGAGTGCAAAAGAATTCTGATGTGGATTAACTTTTTCGCAATGTTAACGCCTGCTGAGCTCTCAAACATCTATAGTTACTATAATGGCTCCCGATTAACTTGTTCCTTTTGCTTCATATTATGATTTATTGCGGCCACCAAACACTGCTTGGTGGCCTTCTAATCGGCCTGGACTACTGTAACCCCATCCTTGGTAGGGAACTTGATCTTTTGGTGCAATATTGAAGGCACCATCCCCATGCTGTGGATTCAATGGCACCCGAGAATCGTAGTGTAGAGCGAGTACGCATTAACCACGATGAAGTTCACCTCCACTTCCCTACCATCAGTCACTACTAGGAGTTTGATTTTCCTCTCCATCGAAACCCACCAGAGGGGTATCATATAGATCCAGGTACATAATTTCAACCCCACTCCCCTAATCCATCATAACCCCTTTCACCAAGAAGCCACCGATCATGCAAGTTATCACCAAAGCATCATTATGTGGTTGGGACTTCCCTTCCAAATCAACTTCATCAAAAGTAATCAGGGCCAATGTTTTCCTTAGCTTCTTCTCTGGTCAGTTCCCAAAATCTGTTTCAGATGCGGATGCCACACTTAAAATTCCCTTTTGTGCACTTAAGCTTACGCCCTTTGAAAAAGCATGGATCACCTCAATAACTCTTAATGGAGGGGGACATGCCCGATCGTTTTGACCTCCAGACCCTTGGCCCAAATCCTCCCGCCTTTGCTCAACCAAAACTCCTTGAGATGCCCTACCTTCACTAGCTATTCCAAATGATCTTTGAGTACATAGCACTATTTAGTCGTATGGCCCTTCTTACGGTGATATGTGCAATACAAACTCTGGTTCCTCCTCACCGGGTCACCTCCCATCTTACTCGGCCACCGAAAGTATGGCTCGTTCTTAATGCATTCGAGGATTTAGTAAACGGGCTTTGTGAAAGTTAGATTAACTCCTTCAACATGTCAGCTCAGGTCCTTAACAGGGGCCCTCGACTCCCTCGTAGCCCTTTGTTGAAACCTGTCTAGGCGATACTCCTTGCAATACTGTGAGGTGGCTGAGGCCTTACCCTTGCCCTGCAAGCGTATAGAATTATAAGATTAAACATGGTTTGTATCTCATACAAAACATATGCAGCGGAAAATTAATGGATCTACTTCATTCGCAATTGATAACATGCACTATGTAAGTTTCAGAATTCAAGAACAAAATAGCGTACCTTGGAGCAATGAAATTCAAAACAAAGATCAGAAGTTCTTGGGAACACTTTCAATCTTCACTCCAATTCCACTTTACGCCCAAGATGTGTGAACTCTCAATCAATTTACAAGGGAGAATGTTAGAGTGTCTTACTCTCACACACACACACCATTTCACAATATTGTTCTTGTAATCCTCTACAGAAAATTCTGTATGTTTCTCCCTTTGTATCTAACTAATTATCTAATTGGGCTGGCCTTTTGGGTCTTTCCAATTGGGCTGAAGTGTGTGGCTTGGAGTGGGACCAAAAGGGACCAATAAGACACTAGCTCTAATGGGCCTTGGGCTTTTCTGTCAACTCTTGACAAGTCCAATGTCACCATTAATTATATTTAATACCACTATATAAATATAATTGCACTCTAGGTCTTATTTGTAAATTATATCCCAAGACTTTATTGTACATACAACCCCTTCATAAAATATTCATAGTAATACAAAGTCATGAATGTAGACTGCCACTTTGTAAATTAGTACATCTTATCCTTGAGTACCCAGTTTAATCCTTTATTCATCATATATTTATGAAATCCATTTCATAAGTATATACTCTAGCAACAATTTACTAAAGTAGTTAGGCCTAACATTCTAAATAACAAAACCATTAAACTTATCTCAAGGAAATATTTTGTATTTCCGTTAAGAGACTATGAATTCTATCTTGAGAATATATGTTCCATCAACACTAAATGTGGTTGCCCAACATACTGAGGTTTTGATCGTATCTTTAGACCTCACTCCTGATATATTAAAGCAACCCACACTTCATGATCAAGTCCGTTATTCTCTCAGGATTAAGAGTTCATGCAACTATAAGTCGAGAGTTTATTATTCATTTGACAGTCGTTAGGAGAATAATAAATCTCACATCGGTCCAGTTCAATATGTATTAACTCTTAAAACATATCAACATACCAACTAGAAATTTCTATTTCCATGATCAAGACAAATCATCTTAGTTGATATATTATATAGTCTTCGCAGATGAAAAGCCCAATTTCATCACCGACTACGAACTACAATTCTGAGTTTACAAAGAACTTGTGATTTATATCTTCTGTGACTTTTCACATAAATCACATACTATGCATCTCATGGACTATATGATAATATCCCAATATTCATGTTACCATTATTCTAGATAATAATAAAATAACTTTATCAATCACAATATTAAGTCATATATCATGTCATACATAATGTCATACATAATATCATACATAGCATCATACAATAGGATTTAAAGGCACTAATCCTAACAAGGAGATCATCCTCTAACCTTTTAAATTCCTCGATCCTTCTCATCAGTTGGTGCATTCCTTCTGGCGGCCGCATGGTTAAAGAGTCCCTCAACTTTGAAATCCACGAAAAGACCTAACCGAAAAGTACTGGCAACGGCCTGCTCATTATTGTTGCCTATCTCATTATAAAGCTCCCAGTATCTGTTTGTGTAAGATTGGAGGTTCTCCCCACTCCTCATCCTCGTGGACAACAAGGCATCTATGGGTTGGGTACTTTGCTGCATGTGATAAACCTAGCTTTGAACTCTTGGATCTATTCCTCGAAACTCCTAATGGAACCATTCCTCAACCCATTAAACCATTTCATAGCGGTCAAACTGAGACTAAATGGGAAAACCTTGCATACCAACCCATCATTATGAAAATAAAGCAACATCATATGATAATGATGCCAACCATTGTGGGGAGACTCACTACGTCGCTCTGTTGTTTTACAGGGTCTTTCCCTTATCTAGTACAAACCACTGCCTTGGGAGGACGCCCTCAGAATGTAATCAGGGTCAAAGGATGACTCATCTTGCTCCCTTCTGCAGTGGCAGCCCCTAAGCTCGATTTCCAAATCATTCACCTACTTTCACAGGCTCTCTAGCTCCCTTTTGCGATCACCCTGACAAGATCGCTCGAGAGTGTAAAATACGAGCCTCTCCCCTTGAGAAGATCCTTCATCAAAATATACCCTCGTCTCATGCCCATCTTGCATGTGCTGCTTGTAAGCACTCGATTTTGCACCCATGATTTAATCAAGGAGAATGACTTGAACGACCATCCATGTACCCCAAAAATCATGTTTGCATTACATGCATCAATTTCTTCTTGCATTACATGCATCAATTTGTCCTTGCATTACATGCATCAATTCATTCATTGCATATCATAAAAATGATCTTGAGATTCTAATGGTCGCAACGGTGTGTCCGATTCCCAAATTGGACCATCAAATCGAAAGATATCGCATGATCAAGTTTTCATGATCAGCATGCATTGTGTCTAGGTAGAGTCGACCACACACGATTAATTTAAATTAATTCTTATTGGTAAGAAATTAAAATCAATTAAATAATTTTGTGATTGGTTGGTTATTAGTGTTTAAAATAGGATTACATGCATAGGAATAAAAGGGATGATTGGATAACAATAAAATTATGGATAATCTGAACTTCATCAAGATTTATTTTGGGTATTTATCTACAAGATAATTATTCCTAAAAACCTTGAATTATCCAAAAGAGAAAAAAAAATCATAGATTAAGGATGAAAATATGTCTAGGTATAAGGACCGGATCAAAAAACCCTAGAAAGAGAGTCCAAAGGCACTTGAACACGAAAGAACATTCGACATCCAAGAATACCATTCGGCACTTTTGGACTGCCAATTGTCTCCTCTTGAGCTTTGGCCCAATTTCTTTCGGGTGATGATAAGGCACATCATTTTCGATATTTTCGCAGAAGGATGAGTCCCGATTCGCATTCTAAACGTCGGAGCTATTTTTTAGAGTTTTCTGGCCTTTATAAATAGAGAATGCATCTCATAATTCAACACACTTTTCACCCCTAAGGAAAGACACTTTTTTACGCTCTGAGAGACACACTCTTTTAGGCTCCCAAATTTCTCATATTTGCTGATCCTCTCTTTGATTTGCTATTTAAATTAGGTTTTCTTTGAACCCTAAAACATCCTCTCAAGAACAAGAAGTGCTCCATGCAAGAGGTTGTTTTCAATCACCCTATTTCTTTTCTTTATGTCTTTCTCTTATGGTGATGCATGTTTTTTTTTTTGTTGTCAATAACATGAATCATTAATCAATGTTTTGTTAAAGCATGATCTTGATTTTGTTTATATAATTGTTGTGATCTCTTTCTTAATTTCAATAATTTTCTTATAACTAATTCTTATTCTTAAAATAAAAACGGATCCGCATCTTTCTTAGATGTAGATTAGAATTTTTCTTAATAAAAAATGGATCTGCATCTTTCTTTTATGTAGATTTGAATTTTCTTAATCAAAAATGGATCTGCATATTTGTTAGATGTAGATTTGAAGTTTCCTTTAAATAAAAACAAATATGCATCTTCCTTAGATGTAGATATGAATTTTTCCTCTAATAAAACAGATCTGCATCTTTCTTAGATGTAGATCCGAATTTTTATTCAAATAAAAAATGGATCTACATCTTTATTAGATGCAGATCTGAATTTTTCTCAAATTAAAAACTGATTTGTATCTTTCTTAGATACAGATCTGATTTTCTTAACATATGGAGATTTTGAAACAAAGAAAAAGAATATGCATGAATGTGTTTATTATTGGTTGTTGTGTTTAGTCCATGTTGCATAAATTTATCTTATGAATGAAATGCTCTTCTTAAAAAATCTTTTTCATATATTTTTTTAACATATCAAAACTAATCTGGTTATTCTATCATCAAAAAAACTTTTTTTTTTTTTTTTTTTAGTTCTTAAAAACAGATCTGATCTTTTATAAATCAAAAAACCATTTTTTTAAGTTCTTAAAAATAGATCTGATTTTTTATAATCAAAAGCCATTTTTCTAAGTTCTAAAAAACAGATTTGATACTTTTTCAAATCAAAAGACTTTTTTTTTATGTGATAAACACAGATCTGAATTTTTATCTCCAAAAACCATTTTTACATATTAAAAATAAATCTGATTTTTCTAAACTAAAATCAATTTTTTTATCACTAAAACAGATCTGAATTTTTTAAAAACAATGAAGAGGATTCATTCATAAATAAATTTGTGCGATTTAGTTTTGTCATATGTTACACATATCATTTGTAGCATGCATAAAAATGGTACATAGGTCACAAGAGTCTAGAAGACTAGACTCTATCAGGGCAGAATGGGTGCCTAGCACCTTTCCATTCTGTAACCTAGCCTTTGAATTTAGGTCTTTGGATAAGTAGATTTAAGCCTTGTCTTTATTTTTTATTTTGGGTAGTTTGTATCTAGGACCTAAAGCCATGTAATTATTTGGTAGATTGTAACTAGGACCCAAACTCATGTAATTTTCAATTTACCAAATGTATTTTTTTAATCAATGAAATGAAACAATTCAGACATGTATTTTTATATTTAGTTTTTCTTATTTTTTTGTATAAAAAATAAGTGGCGACTCCATACCACTTACCCAAAAAGAGAGGTGCCCTAAAAAGTACCCAAATCTCTTTTTTGAGAGGCACCCCCAATTTTGGCAGTCTCTCACACTGCTGCTCCCCTCTTCTTTCCCTCTCTAACCTTCTTTGGCCCTATGATGAGGCCCTAGAACATTTCCCGCTACAAAGCCCTCTCCAGCTTGTAGGCTTCCATAATTCGCAAGTACCAGACCAATTTGAACCCCCAATACGAGTAAGATTCCCACAGACGGCGCCAATTATGGGCAGGCCTCAAATTATTTGTTAATGGGCTGAATCTCAATCCTACTTACGGGGCTCCAACTTAGACCTGGTTATCCTTACTCAAGCTCTGAACTCTCGCCAATTTCCTTACTTCTTCCCTCTTTTTCCTAGTTTCTCTCTTATCACTCTCCTTCCTAATTTTTCCAACCCCTTGGCCAATGGCCTATACCTCCTTTTATACCCCTTCATGAGTGGGGTGGCCATCATTTTTATTCCCATTCACTCGTGTATTCCCACATCTCCCAAAATCCCAAGGGATCCTCACGAATTCAGAGGACTCCCTTGGAACTTGTTCCAGACGCCGGTTAAAGCTCGATAGTGAATTCTTTTCATAATCATTGGCTCTCAGTTACCAGCCTTCTTCGGACCGTGTGTAGAATTCCTTTATGACTATTTCAGATCCACATTCCAAAAGGACCCCTTAGGTTGGGTTGTGTTAAACTCTGAGTGCTCGGCTGTGGGGGTTCAATATGAGGAAGCCCGGGGCAACGTTTCTGTTGTATCTAGGACTCACTACATTCAATGGGCCCTAGGCTTCGTATTAGGCTTTGCTTGTACGGTCGGCCCAGTCCATCAGGCCCAGTTCACCCACCATACTTTATTGTATATATTTCATGATCATTAATATACTTCTAACTACTATTATTATGCATCATATTTTCCTAAATTCTTTTGGTATAATTAAATTTTTTTTAGTTTCAAAATTACTATTCAAATTCTCATTCTCTTAAAGAAATTATTATAATAACCAAAACTTATCATATAATTACAATTCACATTACTTAAATAATTAATAGTACTCACAACTCAAACTTGTATTTTGCCATTCTTAAGTAGGTACACCAAATTGGAATGAAGTCTGAAATGGACCAAATTGACTAAATCGATTGAATTGGACCGAATAGACCTAAATGGACCAAATTGGCTGAATAGACCTAAGTGGACCGTATGGACCAAATAGATCTAACTGGACCGAAATGGCCAAATTTGATGGAATAGACCTAGGTGGACCATATGGACCAAATAGGACCAAATAAATCGAAGTGGACTGTATGGATCGGATTGGACCGAATGGACCAACCAGGACTGAATTGACCAAAGTAGACCTAATGGACTAAATTGGATTAAATGGAATGAACTGGACCGAATTGTAATGAATTGACCAAAGTAAACTAAATGAACCTAATTGAACTAAAGTGGACTGAAGTAGACCAGATTGAACTAAAATTAACCAAAGTGGACTAAAGTAGATCAAATTGGACCGAATTGATGAAGTGGACTGAATGTCGATATGTTATCAGCATAACCAAGATTGTGTTTTGATATAAATTCAAACTATTACTTCCAAAATAACCAAGTATTAATTCAAACAAAAATCAACCCAAAACTATAAGAGAGAAAATATGCTACTTGTAATGGGAAACTAAAAAATACAACACCAAAATGTATGAACCCAAAATAGAGTTTTAAAAATCATAATGATTCATTAATATAAAGAAGAGTTGTATGAAAGAATAAAAAGAATGGAGAGAGAGAGAGAGAGAGAGAGAAAGAATAACCATGTTTCAAGAGAGAATAATAGGAAATTTATAGAAAATAATCCGAGAAGAAAAAAGTACACCATCGATTTCGGTTCGTTTCGGTTTCGGTCGGTTTTTCGGTGAGTGTTTGGTTTTGGGCCTGGGCCTGGAGTTTGGGCCTCTTGGTTTTTTTTTTTTTTTTTAAATTCTGTTTGGGCTTCTTAAAAAAAATCAATATTCAAGCCATTTGTTTTATGGCCCTTTTATGCTCTAATTAAGCCTATTTTAGAAACATGATTTGGGCTTATTTTAGGAACCAATTGTGGCCCAGATTCAGGCCTTATCTATTTTGGCCCATGGCCATCTTTAGGCCTTTTTCAACTTTCTGTTTTGGCACTTTCAACCCAGATTTGGGGCTTTCCTATTTTGGCCATTTTTGTGCCTTTTTACAACCTGCTTTGTCTTTTATACAGATTCATCAAAAAACAAAAAAAATCACAACCTGAACCTGTTACAGATTCATAAATCCAAAAATACAAACACATATAGCAGATTCATAAATCACAACCTGTAATAAATTCATAACCTGCTTTAGAGCTTCTATTATACTCATTAAAATACACATCACATATTCAAAATTAAAAAAATAACCTATCAACATGATAAAACCTATCAACAATACAATTGCACAAGCATAACCTGACAACACAAATTCACAAATCCAAAAATAATCTAGAGCAAAAAATTGCTCTAGTGCTCAAAGCCTCAAATCTGTAGCTTTTTATAGGCAGTAGGCACCCATCAAATACAAACAAGATTAAAAAATAAACTATACAAGTCACAATAAAATAACTAGTGCAGATTTCAATACTTACATAATAACATTACAACAAAATAACACCAAAATACTTACATAACACCAAAATAACTGGTGCTGATTTCAATACTTACAAAATAAAATAACTAGTCCATGTGTCAATACTTACATAATAGCATTATAGCCAAAGACTCAAAATAAATTGGCCATATGTCAATGTCAATGTCAACATATACTATCCATATTTAATATTTGGCCAAAGATTCAAAATAAATTGGCCGTATGTCATTGCCTATTGACTAATATCCTATATTTTCTATGTATAGGGCACTGTCAAAGCACAAAATAAAAGCCCATATCTATATATCTATACATAGGCCACTATCTACTAGTGTCTAATAGCAAAAAGTGTAAATATCATCATATACCATTATACCACCCTTCTAAAGAGCAAAGAGCAATCTTCAACCATCAACATCAATAGGTGTTGGTGTGGACATGCCTAGTTCCGATGTGGCAACATCATTCACAAGTTCTACAAACAAAAAATGAAAAAAAATATAAAAGTCACTTGTACAATAAAACACTATATATGCCAAGAATCCAAGACATGCAGTTTTTTTTAATAATAATAGACATGTAGAATTTTTTTTTAATAAATAAAGAAATTAAAAATTAAAATTTTTTAATATAACAAATAATAGTCATACCTCCATCAAGCTTTTCAAACTCCTCAACATCATCCATGGCAACACGAAGGCAGATTGGAGCCGATGAAGGAAGGAGCCAATTTTGACCACAAATGAGGGCTTCCACCATAAGTGGAGACAATGAACTCCGGAAGGGATCAAGGACACGACCAGCCGTACTAAAGGCAGATTCTGAGGCCACAGTGGATACCGGAATTGCAAGAACATGTTGTGCAACTCTTGAAAGCACACAGTATCGTGAAGAATTAACCTTCCACCAAGCCAAAATATCAAAATTATCATCAAGACATCTTCACAACTCTCTAACAAGTATTTATCAACCTCTGATTTGGTGTTTGAAGAATCAATACCCTTCAAGTGCTCCTTAAATCCCATCATCCTCATTGCCTTCATATCAACCACGCTAGAATCATCTCCCTCCATTGATCCACTTGGTTTTTGGCCTTGGGCTTGTGCAGCAGCACTAGCACTACTACTCCCCACTTGATTTTGAGTATAAGCATTATATAAATCCACCAAAACAGCCTTTATTCTTTTTGCCATATCAATAGCCTTTTGGTTCTCATACAAAGTATCAAAACAGTACTCAAGATACCTCATCTTGTATCGAGGATCAAGAACTAGCCCTACATACAACAAGTGATTCATATTATCAAAGTTCCTCCAATACTTTTCAAATTTTGTCTTCATGTAATCAGCCATTTTTTTCAACAAATAACTATCTTTTTCATACTCCAAATCAATTGTGTCATGAATTGACATGAGCTCCAAAAAGAAAGAATTGCTAGTGACATAATTAGCACCCGAAAACCGCAAGGTTGCATCATAAAATTTTTTAAGAAATTTAGAAAAGATCCTAATCTTTTCCCAATCCACATCACCCATTCCCCAAACAACCTCATCTATATCACTTTCATCTTCCTTTTCCTCCTCTCTAATTGTCATAAGCTAATTTGGATCTTCTTCCTTCAATCTCTCAAAAGCTTTTTGATACTTCTCAGCCTTCTCCAACATAATACAGGTGTAGTTCCACCTAGTGGGCACATCTAAGCACATCTGAACTTTAACTCAACTTTCTCCTTCTCCACACAGAACTTAAATGTGTTTTGTCTTTGTGGAGAGGATCTCACATATCGCATAGATTTTCTCACCTTCACTATTGTCTCATCCATTTCAACTAACCCTTCACGAACAATTAAGTTCAAGATATGAGCACTACACCTCACATGCAAGTATTTATGCCCTAAAATTGTTGCCTTCCTATGCTTAGTCTTTTTTTGAATAAAAGAAATCAGCTCACTATTAGAAGCAGCATTATCAACTGTATAGTTAAAATCTTGTCTATCCCCCAATCAAGTAAACACATCTCAACTGCCTTCCCAAGTGTTTCACCCTTGTGATTTTCCACTAAACAAAAACTAAGAATTCTCTTGTATATTTTCCAATCACTATCAATAAAATGGGCAGTGAGACACATGTAGTTCAAATTTTGAATGGATGTCCATGTTTCTGTAGTAAGGAAGACCTGCTGCTCTTTTAAGGCTTCTTTCAACTTTTGTTTCTCATCTAAAAACACCCTAAAGGAAGTTTTGGCAATTGTTGTGCGGCTAGGATTGGATTGAACCTAGGTTGTGTTTTAGACATAAACCTCTTAAAACCATAACCCTCCACAAACCTAAAAGATAGCTCATCTAGAATAATCATCTCTGCCAATGCTATCTTACATTCCTCAAAATTAAACACCCATGGCACTAGTTTACCACTACTTTCTCCTTTTTCTTTAGGTTTGAATGCTAGGGTTGATTGGTTTTTTTTCCTTCCCTATAAGGATATTTCAAACATAGTGATTGTATGTGAGCTCTCATGGTTGTAGTGCCATTTTGCTTAGTGTCACAAGCATAGGTTGTGCCACAGTAGTTACAAGCTGCCCTAGGTTTATCCCCCCCTTCAATAACAGTGAAATGACCCTAAACAAAATATCTTTTTTTACTAGTATTACCTGCATTTGGTGGGAGTGGGGGTTTGCCTTTGTCTTTATGCACATTGGTTGTGCCTTGACCCGCTTCAAGGTCTTGACCCTCTGGGATTTCCGTTGTCTCATTCATCTACAATAAAAAATAAAACACAATAAGTCAGCAACTATAAAAAGTAAAAATTAAAAATTAAAAATTAAACCCCAATAACAATAAAACAATAACACAATAAAAGTCAGCAACCAAAAAAAAAAAAAAGAAGGAAAAGGAATCTAGTATAGAGCAACAAGCCGACAATAAACACGTCAATAAGATAATAATAAACACATCAATGTCAAGGCAATAATAAACAAATACCCCAACATCACAGTCAACTATTAACAAATGCAACAACATCACAGTTAAGCACATGGGGTAATTGATTTTCAAATCTGTAGCATCAATTAGAAAATAACAACTCAACATCACAGTCACGGATTCACAGCATGTCAACAACAATAAACAAAAATATATCAACAATAAATAAATAAAAAGCAACTCACTTTATAAATAAATAAATAAAAAAGGCAATCAGCTAACTTTAATTATAAACTAAAGTTAGGGTTTTGAAAAAATCGATAACCCATGTGTTAATGTTAGCTCACACTCTGGGTAATGTCTCACAACTGTATTCCATTAGTAATAGATCATGTACCAATTGAGAAACTTGATCTTTTATTATCAATTTTCATATTAACCGATTAATCAATTAATTTATCTAAAATATTTAGAGGAAAAAAGGACTTGTAAACTGGCTTGATGAGTATTGACATATTAGAGGTTCTATTTAAATTTGTCATAATATGATGTTAAAGACATTATTTTTAAATAATTTTGAAAGTATAAAGACTAAACAGATGTCAAACATTCAAAAGTAAATACACCCAAAAATATTTTCTAAAAACAATTTTTAGAGATTGTAAAATCTAAAAATTTTTAAAAAAAATGCATCGAGAAAATACTTTTAAATAATAAATTAGGGTTAAATTTTGGGAATGTTTGAATTGTACACCATAAAATTTCAAAATATAGATTTTACCGTTTGAAATTATATTCCGTTTGCATTAATAATTATTATCATTCATGTTTTTCATAAATTATCACATAATCTTACCATATAATTTTGTTAGTTGACATGCATGTTTAGTTTGTCAAATAAAATAATCACACGCAATATGCAGTTTCATTTTTGTAGCTTAAATAATTAAAATAAATTTTTTTATAAAAATGTTACAACAATGAGTCTTTGATGACAACCAATTTTAGGCCACTTTGATAAAAATAAAAATAAAAAACCAATTTTTGGACACAAGAAAGCTACAAAACGCTACGTTTCAACCTCCACCAAATATTCCTTTATTTATTTCCAAAGCCCCAACAAAAACTGCATTGAGATTTGGGAATCCCAAAACATAAGTTAGATCAATTTGATCGAACCAAATATGGAGAACCTATGGCTCACCGTGAGATGGAGGCTGAATGGAGGCCGTTTGTGGGCGTGGAGGCTAAATGGAGGCCGTCTATTTCGAAGGCTGAATGGAGGCTGTCTGTGGGTGTGGAGGCGGTCAAATGGGAATGACGGCATTTAAGCGAGGAGCAGTGGTCCGTGAACATCGCCGCAAGTCAACTCGAGTCGAGTCGAGTCTTTCTTGTACTCGCCCTTTTAGCCGGCCGAGTCATGGCTTGATCGAGAGTGAGAGTCAGTCATTGTGTCGGTGCGTGAGTGAGTGTTAGTCAGTGTGAGAGAGAGAGAGAGAGAGAAGGGAAAGGAGCAAGGTAGTTTTGGAGATGGAGAGCGGCAGCTGAAGTCTAAAGAGAAGAGAGAGTGGAAAGTGTGAGGTGAAAGGGTTTCCAACTTTAGATTTTATAGTGTAATTAGTTTTAGTTTAATTAGAATCTTAAATATTTACTTAGTTTAATTATAGGTAATTAATTTAATAGATTTTATTTTAATTGTAGGCCATTAGGCCAGATCACTTATCAAACAAAAAAAAAAAAAACCAAGGCCAGATCAATCAAGACTCAAGGCTCACAACATTATCACTTGAAACTTTGAATCACCATTGGCCCAATTGTGAATAAAATTAGGCCAAAGTATGCCACTTATTAAATATATATTATATTATATATTTAATATAATAATATATAATAACGTTTTGGTTCGGTTTGGTCGATTTAGTGTACAAAAATTTGACACCGACAATCGAACCGAATATTTCGGTTTTTTATAATATAAACCGAAACTGAACCGAACCGAACTAAAATTTTTGCCTCGGTTCGGTCGATTTCAATCGGTTTTTTCGGTTTCACGGTTTTTTGCACACCCCTAATAACATCTATGAAATTGAAGAGAAGAAAAAAGATAACAATTTAAAAACATAACTTAATCACATTAACCCAAAGTTGAGTTTCAAATAATACAAAAACTTATCAACTTAAAGTAGAGGATTCTCTACTTTAAGTTGATAAGTTTTTGTATTATTTGTACCAGTAGAGAATCTCTAGTAGATATGCAAGAAAAATAATTAAAAAATCCACCAAAAAATGAAAAAAAAAATGAAGAGAGAGAAATAACCTTATGTGTGTGGGAAAACTATGTATAGAATGAAATTGAGAATTGTAAATTTATAGTAAGAGGGGGAATAAGAAAAGCCAAAAATAAAGTAAGATAAAGGGATTCAGGAAAAGTGATATTAAGATAGATAGTAGTGGGGAGATGAAAAAATAAAAGGGAGGGAAAATTTTGGTGAAAGTATAACATTAAGTTAGAAAATTAATAAGAGAAAAAAAAAAAGAGTTAAAAAGAAGAAGAAGAGAGAGAATGTTGGAAATGAGTGTGTTCGCTAATGTGACTTAACAAAAGCGTAGCAACAATAAATACTACGCTTTAGCATTTAGATATATATAGAATATATTTGTTGGCACCAAAAAGAATATATATATATACATAACCTAGTGTGAATCCTTTAGGGGTGGCCTTAAGGTGCTGCAAAGAGCTTTTGAACCTAAGATTTCATGAATATCATGAGGCCTTAGAAGCCACTAAGCCACTCCTTGATGAAGAAAGTTTTCATACTATTTTATGGGAAATATAAATTTGCCAAAAAATTAGTTCATTTTTTCCTTTTCCATAAAAAAATTTCTAAAAGTATTTATAAAACTAATATCCTTAGGACATCCATTAACAAAATCATATCCAACAAAAAATTAAGGATTAATAATAGAAATCAGCCCATCAACCTAGAATTTAGAATTTTATAACTCCTCACATTTTCTTTAAAGCATTGTCACATCATTAACTCACTTATACAATCCAAAAAAAAAAAAAAACACTTTTTATCTATCCTAAATATGAACCTTAGTAGTCTTTGCGGTTCAACTTCTATACATCACATTTTCCATGTTATGTTAAAATTTATTATTTTAGTCTTAACAATGTGTAATAAAGTCAAAATTTTCAAAAATCTCCTTTATCTATCAAAAAAATAATCAAGTAAGTTACCACATTGAAATTAAAAAAAAAAAAAAAAGGTGATGTGTTTGATTTTCATGCCTTGTGTTGCACATTCAAAAGTTATGCCCTTTTGAATCCACTTGAACATGATTTTACTTGATGGAAATATGATTTTTAGACCCAGGCAATTCAAAGAACCAGTAAAAAAAGAGGTTCAAGGTTTTTAAGGCTGGAATGAGGTTCAATCGAGGTTGAACTATGACAAGGTCATAATTAATTTAGAAATAAATTAAAACATAATAATTATCTTAAATTTGTAAATATTAGCAAGATTAACTAAATATATCTATAAAAAAATTGGGGCAAATTATAATTTACCCACCTGTGATTTGGTTGAAATTTAAGTTACCTACCTGTGATTTGAAATTTGACACTTTACCTACTTAAGTTTGGCCAAAATTTAAGTTACATCCCTGTGGTTTGAAATCCCATATGATCATATGACGCAAGTGTTCCATTGAAATTTTTTTGTTATCTTATTTGATAAAAAAAAAAATTATGTTTTTTGTGTTTTTGGAGGAGAGAGACATAAAAGTAAAACAAAATTACATAGTTAGTTTTTTTTTTTGAAAGATGTGGGTTATAAAAGTCTAACTGAGCTAACATCGGGTGAGTAAAGTGTCAAATTTTAAACTACAGATAAGCAACTTAAATTTCGGCCAAATCACAAGTAGGTAAATTGTAATTTGCCCAAAAAATTGAAACAAACTTTAAAATAAATTTAATGATATTATAAGGTTAATTGAAAATAATACAACATAAATAAGCATGAAAATAAAATTGTATAATTATCCATATTTATATGGACAACCTGTATCGTAATACACGAGGCCTCCTTCCTCATAAAAGTGACTTACATTTTTACAATTGGCTACGTTAAAGCCCCGGGTACGATATTGGCAAACAATAATATAGAAGGGGTCAACAAATAAATTTATTTAGCATAGAAGAACAAAATAATAAAACACACAAAAATGAAACTTACAGTATGTATGTTAGAAGGACAAAATCCACAACCCTTATCCATGCAAG